>JAMKCH010003862.1:0-35004 GCA_023653785.1 Ophioderma brevispina
TCTTGTGGGGCATTAAAGGGGCATTCTTTGAAAATCTATCCGTTGGGTTTCCTGCCACAATTCAAATGCTACGATCACCAAATTGGGTCAGTATAAGCACTGACCCAAGACCCATATCGGGTGTACACAGATTTGGTTATAAAAGGTTATGTGGGTGGATTAAAGGGGCATTCTGTCATTTTGGTTTCAGTTTTGGAATTGAAGAGTGTAGAATAAGAAGTACTTAAGTCCACAACTTTAGTTCTAAGGAAATGTTTTCCACCTTTTTTCAACAAATCAGTAAATGAAAATATTATGGCTTTTTAATCTGAAGTTGTGAAAATTAAAATTTCGTAATGTTGTTTTAATTGATGCCAAAGATGAGTTGAAAATGGAAAGGTTTATCACCTCTAGAAAAAAATATAAAATTGCACTATTTTTGCCTTAGAACTATTTCTTAACACTTAGGTACTTCTTATTCTACACTCTTCAATTTATCTCCTGGTCAAACGCTTGGGCCAATTGCAGCCAAACTTGATCAGAAAACTTGTACTCTGTGGTCGCAGGTCATATTATGTGAATGATAGGGAATTGAAAATGAGCTAATTTGTCAAATTGTGGTAGGATGATGAAACTTGGTGGCTGTGGTCAACATTCAGTGCCGAAAATTTTGAAGATCATTTCAAGGTCCTGCGGGGTCATTCAAGGTCAAATCACTAAACATGTGGTAGGATGATAAAACTTGGTGGGTGGTAAACATTTAGTGCCGAAAAGTTTGAAGGTAATTCCAAGGTCATGTGGCAAGCGCGTACCCAGGGGCGCCAAACCTGATTTCGGACCTTTGATTGAGAATTTACAGTGCCTTTTGTTTTAGCTGATTATTGCGACAAATTTTGATTCATCTTCACTCACTATGGATGTATTGGATTATTGTTAAAGTTGGGTGTGGTCGCATGCCGTAAATAGCGCACAGACCAAGTTATAAGGCTTAGTATGTCAGACATAATAATAAAAAATTAAAAAGTTGAAGTCAGAAGAAACATCTAATATTCAAAAAGTGGTCCTGCACAATATAATATTCCGAGATAATAAATCCGAGGGAATCTTCAGTAAAGCCCATGATATACTTCCAGTCGCAGCGAGCGATTGGCGTGCGCAATACCGGATTCTGACCCAAGATCAAGTGTTACGCATGCTCACGCGCAGAAATCGCTCGCTGCGAGGGAAGGTATATCATGGGCTTTAATATATTTCCTTTTTCGGAGCAGTCCTGAGATAAACATTTCAGCAGTTCAAAACGACGCGGTCTATAAGTCCTCGACGACACAATACTTACATATTCATTCCAGAATGCCAAATATTTCCACAATGTCCTCTGCGCAGAATGTTCATTTTTAGGACTCTAAAAGGAATCTTTTTGATTCCAAAAAACATGAAGCTCTTTTGGCTTCAAAGACAACCAGCAAACTAACTAGCTTTAGCTCATGTGCTGGCACAATAATTGTAAATCCTGTAGATAATGCTAAGATCTGCGACTTTCTCAACATATCAAACTTGTGGTGCTGCATGATTGTCCTTAAAACTTAAGTAAGGCGCGGATCTAGGAGGGGGGGGAGGGGGCGCGCCTCCCGGTAATTCTGCAAAAATCTGCAAAATACAGCCTTCCACCCCTGGTAAATGTTTGTCGTTACAAAATCCTGAATCCGCCCCTGTGTAAGTGTATAAGCGGATCCATCTCTCGTGGACCAAAGATCCCTTTTCACGCCCCATGTTTTACGTAAATTATTTATGCCTAAAATTTTATGTAATATTACCCCCAGTATCATTTGCGCATATTTGGTGGAAAAAATTCAAAACGGCCCAGCGTTTTTTTTATGCTAATAGCAATAAATAATCATGTTGTTTGTGCTATGATCAATACTGTTTTGCCCTTAAATCGTATGGAGGAGTAACGTTTTAACATCTTGATTTGTTTAGCAATGTGTAAATTTATGTTCTTCTCTATGAGCCAAATTTTATGAAAAGTCTTTAGGAAAGTGGTGTTTCATATCGGCGGGAGAATTGTGTGCGTGTCATAAAAATCGGGTTTTAGCGCGCCATTTTTAATTTGCACAACCCGATTTTAATTTTCCCTGTTTTGTGGTCGGGTTGATGTACTCCGTCAATGCAGCGTTTTGGTAATTTAAAAAAATGCAACGGCCCAAAGTGGTTTTCAGCGGGGGGGGGTCCACATGAGCAGATACAACCACGGGCACAGTGCACAAGACCTTTACACTTAGTGTTAAACTCCCAATGTCTTAAATTACTAGAAATCCAGCTTGCTAGACATCGGTGCCCCTCTTTTACAAGTGCCGAGTGCAAACGTGGTTCTTTCCTTCCTTCCTCCCTTCTTTCTTCCCTTCATTCTTCTTTCCTTCCGTCCTTCTTTCCTTCCTTCATCTTCATCTTTCCTTGTCTACTTTTCTCTTAATATTGTTTTTACTATTATTTATTTATTTATATGGCTAACAAAGGATATAAAGATTAATTTAATGCAAATGAAGGATAATCCAACGATAATAACAAAGGATGGGAATATTAATTATTTAAAATTAACTATAAAGGTCATTATAACCTAAGAATATTTAAACCTTCACCCTAAACATCATTTAGATTCTTATTATTTTGTAAACAAATAAATGTGTTGATTCTTCCCACACTTGTAGGTGGAAAAACAAGTCCTTCTGAATTTTCATTATATTGATGATCATTGTAATGACGAAGTGAACACTTCGAAACAGAGAAATACGAGAAGTTTGTAGTGGAGTAATTAGTGTCAGCGCACTCAGCGGGAATTATAGTAAGGTTAGATCAGGACAGCCAGGTCTGGTCTGTATTGAAGAACATGTTATTGTGTTTTATACTCGAATGGAAGATATGGGAATATCGACATTACAGAGAAGACAAAATAATTTGATTATTCAGGGATTCAAGACAAGTGTAAAAAACGAGAATTCAGGATGGATCACCGGGAGAGGAAAGTGTAACGTTATGGACGACATCCGCGCGCTCAGAAGGGATGCATTTTTGCGGCCCGTGGGAAGCAATGACATGAAAGACTGCAAAGAATAATTACCAAAAGTACAAAAGTATCGCCAAAAGTTATGATTGCTCCAGTACAGATTTTGTGCGCATCCGTAATAATAACTTGGTTAAAGTACGTTTGATGTGTTTGTTTTTAGTGCTTGGCTTGGTAACGATGCGGGTAACGATCAGATAAATATAGCAAACATTGAATGATATTTTTGGTGTGATATTGAGAATGAAAAGTACCAAAATGCGTCATAGATGTCACAGTTTTGGTTATTTAAAAATGAAAATAAAATTAAAATAAAAATGTGCCAGGACATTAAATTTTGGTTTTAAAATGAAAATAAAACCGTGTATGTAATGATGATTGATAACTCTAACACAAAATACACCTACTATTTGAACATTTTTGTTTTTCAGCAGAAATGTTGAAGATGTTATTGGAGAGTAATCTGAGCTTGGGCTGCGCTCTTCTCCATGCCCATTTTAAATAATACACAATTCCTCACTGCTGTTATCACGATATGTAAACATCTACGGTCCCCATTAAGGTATTGATATGGGCTGAACTATTTCTACATGACATCCTTTTCTTCTTCACACTTCACAATATTCATTATGCAGCGTTATAGCCACTTACTACTTCAGAAGAGTACATACAGTAATATAGCACACTAGAACAGTTCTTAAGGGGTATGCACACTAATTCAAAAATGATACTTTTTAGAAGCACTACAAAAATAGTCATATAAACAGGGGCGTAGCCAGAGGGCGGGGGACAGGGGGGCCGCGCCCCCCCCCCAATAATTGATTTCGGCGGTTGAGGAGAGCCCGGCGATTCCTTGAAAAAATTCAAGGTCATTGCAACTTTGCAGGCGGGATTATCGGCAAAGTATAGTTTAAAGTTTCAATGGACAGCGTGTGGACAAGTAAAATTTACAAAATCGCTACAAAACATTAGCCCTTCAGAAGGACATTTAAAGCATATAAAACATACCCATTTTCTTGTCGGTTGAGGATGCGACATGGCCCCCCCCAATATGAAAAATCCTAGCTACGCCAACTGGTCATAAAATGTTCATACATTTTGCAAAATTAGTCATCTAATCTAGCTGTTCTGAAAGGTCCATTAATATTTCTCTTAACATGAATATGGTGTTGCAATATATTATTGGTTTGATTATTGATTTTCTCCAGCCTGTCGGTTTGTGCATGTTAAGGGAGCAAAAGTGTAAGGACATTCGATATACTATATTTGCAAATTCGATCAAATTAATTTAATCGTTTCAATGACAATATAATTCAAAATACTAAACTAGTTTATTTCCACTTTTATCCCACTAATCATTTGGTCATATATTATCCAGTACCCAAAGTACGGTAGTATTAATTAAACGACTCGGCAGATAATGCCATAATTTTAGTAGGTCCTGATTAAAAGGTTTGTAGTTTGTTTTACATTTTTTCCATAATTCTCATTGTTTTGATATCTATTGCTTTATGAGCACAAATTTGAGATTACACATAAGGCATTTTGAAATCACTATAAAATTTTTTTCCTAATACCCTGTGTTAGCTGTATTCTCTTTTAACTCTCCTCGAATTTGACCCAAAGAAATTATTATGTTCACTGACAGATTTTAATGGCAATTTGCAACATGTACAGTGAATTTGCATCATATAGGATTTGTGAAAGT
Organism: Ophioderma brevispina; assembly: GCA_023653785.1. Classification (NCBI taxonomy): domain Eukaryota; kingdom Metazoa; phylum Echinodermata; class Ophiuroidea; order Amphilepidida; family Ophiodermatidae; genus Ophioderma; species Ophioderma brevispina. The sequence continues at coordinate 4,746 of JAMKCH010003862.1, forward strand.
TTCCCAATTTTTTTAATGATGTAGTTTTCCTACTTTCCAACCATTACCATCTTCCTGTATTAGTTTTTGTTTCCGACTTAGATCCCTGCGATTTCAGATTGTGTTTTTATTATTTTCTTACTCACATATCTGCAAGTAATCAAAAATAACATAAAGGGATAACAAAATGAAGGAGTTGCAGGTAATCTGTAACTTAACTAAATTGGTTGATGTTGGATGTGTTTGTGCAGATTGAGAGTCAGGTGGATATGGCGAATAAGAGGCCATATCCACAATCAGGTAGCAAGAATCAATAATACATGCTTTGGATTTAGCATAGATTTTTTTAATAGTGAAAAGAAAAGAAATGTAACACCGATTAAACAGGTTAATATGAAACAAGAAAGAAAAAGCAAGAAACTAATAACAATCATGTATAACCTTGCATGATGCAGGCTTTTGTATTTTTCCGGATTGTTTTTTTTACTGCAGAAAACATTGTTATTTATACAATTCAAAGGGGTTAATACTCCTCAGCTTACTCAAGTCATCACGCCTGAAGGCCTCACTAACATTTTCACTACTCTAATGATAGAGGTTACGTCGCATACAAAATACTGTAGTATCACCTGCTAATTGTATAATCTGATTTCCAGGTATTTATCATTATTAAATATTATACCACTGATCATGTAATCTTTCTTGTATATTATATTATCCACTTCTTATTCTATGTATTGAAGCACCATGTTTTGGTACAACATAATTCTTTATTTCAATAAGGAAAAAATGATATTATTTTTTTATCATCCAAAAGATATATTCCAGGTAAAATTATTCTCTTTATTTTAAAATTTAGTCTGATCCTGGATTTATGCCAAAAATATTAATCGGTAACTACTAAGAGGGTAGACATAATGTCTATCATTATTGATTTCAGTAAGCCGTAGCATTCTTACAGAACTCTGGAAGCTGAACAAATAACGTATTTAGTAAGCAGTGCACAATTATGTTTGTGCCTCATAGTTAATGATTTCTTTGTAGGCAGCCATAAAACATGTGTAACGAATTAAATGGTGTATTTTTGACTTGGTGTGATTGTTAAGGTGACATGCACACCCAAAGCTATAAGCCTAATTTGCCAGTTACACCCACGCCATACTCATTTAATAACGTACGGAAAGGCAGAACGCTGTTTTTTGTCTGCGACTATAAAGGCAAAATGGAAACTCACTCCAATTGATCCTAAACGACATTTAACCTCTCTGACGATAGCATTCCTTCCAGACCCTTGACAATGAAAGCCATACAGAGCAAAAAGAGGATAAACTAGATCTGTAGACAGATCTGAACACAGTCGAGAGTATTCAGACCGGAAGTGACCCCTTAATGACCTTTAACCTGATGCCGAGCACAACTTTGGTGAAGGGTCGTCTCAAGCTGATTCATTTCCATGAGTCCCGTAACCATGCAATGTTATCTGTAAGAGGAATAGCATATTTTGTAAAAATTTACTTTCGACCCCTATGTCCCCGAAATGACCTTAATCATTAAGTAACTTTTGTAGGGAATGTCAAACTACACCACATACATGAGTCACGTTATCATACTATGTAATCTGTAGAAGGAGTAGTGATTTAAAATGCAACGTAATTTGAAGTATTTTGACCTTTGACCCCTAAACCATGGGTCAATTGATGGGATCATGATCGACTTTTATTGACCTCTCATCAAGTCCTACAGGATGGGCTAAACAGATTTTCTACTTGACCTTACATACAGTAAAGGAATTTGACCTTAGTGACCCAGATGACCTTTGATCAAAATGCCATTAAGTAACTTTTGTAGGGGATGTCAAACTACACCACATACATGAGTCACGTGTTCATACTCTGTAATCTGCAGGAGTAGTGATATGATGTGTAACGTAATTTAATGTATTTTGCCCTATGACCCCTAAATCATGATTTGTCACATTAAGACCGGAAGTTCCCCCTTAATGACCGTTGACTCCAATGCCGAGCACAATTTTGGTGAGGGTCTCAAGCTGATTTATATGCATGAGTCAAGTGACCATACAATGTTATCTGTAGGAGGAGTAGCATATTTTGTAAAAATGAACTTTTGACCCCCGTGACCCCAGATGACCTTTGATCGAAATTTTGTTAAGTAACTTTTGTAGGGGATGTCAAACTATACCACATACATGAGTCACGTGATCATACAATGTAATCTGTAGAAGGAGTAGTGATTTGAAGTATAACGTGATTTGAAGTATTTTGACCTTGGACCCCTAAACCATGGGTCAAGTGATGAGGTCATAATTGACTTTTATTGACCTCTCATCAAGTCCTACAGGATGGGCTAAAAAGATTTTCTATTTGACCTTGTTTTAAATTTTATACACAGTAAAGGATTTCGACATTAATGACCCCATGTGACCTTTGATCAAAATTTCATAAAGTAACTTTTCTAAGGGATGTCAAATTGCACCACATACATGAGTCACGTGATCATACTATGTAATCTGTAGGAGGAGTAGTGATTTGAAGTGTAATGTAATTTGATGTATTTTACCTATGACCTCTAAATCATGCATCATATGACAAAGTCATAATTGACTTTTTTGTAGTGTTGATCAAGTCCTACAAGATGACAGTATTAGTTTTGCGATTTGAGCTCATTCTAGAATTGTGGCATGTTAATCGTTTTGACCTGTACCCTATCGTGATGTTTGCATGTCTGAGGATAGTGGCATGTGACAGAAAGAAGAAACTAGATCTGTAGACAGATCTGAACACAGTCGGGAGTAGTCAGACCGGAGTGACCTTTTAATGACTTTAACCTCATGCGGCACTTTGGAACGGTTCTCAAGCTGATTAATATCACGAGTCACGTAAACCGTAACCATACAACGTTGCATATATCAGATACGATTTACTGAAGATTTTTCACACTAAGACCGGAAGTGACCCCCCTTAATGACCTTTGACCCCAATGCCGAACACAACTTTGATTTATTTATTATTATTATTTATTTATTTCAGGTATAGTAACAGCTAACAAGCAACATATGCTGAAAAGCGTTAGCTTACAATATTAAAATACAAATATACATAAGATATAGATATTTTCTTTAAAAAGCTCAAAAATGACAACATTTAAAAACTGAAATACAAAAATAAAAATATTTAGATATACAACATTTAAAAAGGTCCAACTTTTTCTTGCTATTGTTAAAATTCTAAGGAAAGCTCAAACATAATAAAAAATTAGTAAAGGACAATAATTATTTAAAAGGTTGAGTAACCACAGGGTAATTAGTTTTTGAATGACAAATGGGAAGTGGAGTTCTATATCGAGAGTACGCATTTTTGGAAGCTCAAATTCTTGTGTTTTTCTGAGGTTGAATAATTTCTTTTTTAGGCAGCATGTGACGTGTTGTCAGAATGGAGGACCTGCTGGCCAAATTTCAGAAACACCAAATCCTCCCCTTCGCCGGGAAAGGCTAGGATATTCAAGAAAGTGAGAGCATCTTCATTTAATATTGATAATCTTTTCAAGGATGATCCTGCAAGAACGTTTTTGAACCCTTCCAATTGGAAAAGGCTGTGGTTTTGTAAGATTGAATGCCAAACAGCTCATGCGTATTCAGCAAAGGGCCGGATATAGATCTGATATATGGCCAGCATTTGTCCTCAACAGTAGCTTCAACCCTCTTAGGAATCATATCAGAAAAGTCATTTGCTAGCCTTAGATATCATGTTTTTCACATTGGATGTGCCCAACCTAAATTATGTTGAATGACCATACCAAGCACTTCATGTTATTAACTGTGTCAAGAATCTCATCCCAGACTAAGCTGGGGATGCTGGATTGGTGTTTTCATAAAGTTAACATGTAGGACATGTGCATTTGAAGGGCTTTGGAAGCATATTATTTTTTTTACACCATTCATCAAGGGTATTGGATGGTATTGAAGTTGTGTGGAGAATCTGACTTAACATTAACAATCTTGCCAAGAGTGAGATCATCAGCAAACATCCAACGGGAATCTGTAGTTTCTTACAGCAGCCATCATTGGTCACGACACTGAAAATACCAGGCCCCAGTTTGGTACCTTGGGGGACACACTGCAGGTAATAGTCTTTAAATTTGAAAGATGCCCCGTAAATCTGACACAATGAGTGACGGTGTCAAGGACTACAGATTGTTGGAATATTGATGGTCCTCCACCCCTGAGTGATGATGTTAGTAACGGCAACATAGGATATCTACAGGTCAAAAGCTTTGGTAAAGGTACATCATACAAAGGTTGCATAGTTTCCAGGATTATCAATACCCGGAACAACAGTGTTGAGCATGTCAACAAGGTAATGAGTCGTACAAACCAGAGTGTACTGGTTGCTTGACATTACCATATTGTCTACAGTCCAACTTGAAGAAAATCATAGCTAAGCCAAAGCTAAAAAAAGCTGCGAAGCCACGACCTAATATTTTTGTTAGCGCAATAGGCCGTATTTCGTTTGAATAGTGGGGTTCTTAACCTCCGGCAATGGGATAATAGCTGCTGTCTTCCACACAAGATGGGAAGGTACCCTCCGGAAGGCAGGCATGAATATCCACAAAGAGGTTGAGAAAGCCTAAATGGAATTCTTTGATCAATTTGCATGGGTAAATCTCAGGATGACCAGCCTTTGAAGCATTCAGTGTATTGAGTTGCTTCAAAACCTCACCACAATCAATTCTAGGGGGTGGTTGTTTCGAGCGGGTAAAATAGGTGGTAAAACATTCCAATCGGTGGAGGAGCTCACAACAAGCAGTCGAGAAATGTTCATTCAATTTGCTCGGATTGATCTTTCACAGAATAACCCAATCTTGGAATATCAAAATCCCAGTCTGTTGTAGGACCTGTGAAATTTCTTATTTCTCGTGCAATTTACCCGGTTGAGATTTTTTCAACCCTCAACATTATCTGATAGATTTCTTCTTAGTGTTTGATTACATAACATACTTTATTACGAAGTTCTTTCCACAAGGCTATATTCCCTATTTTGAAAGCTGGTTGGCGTTGATCAATTAGCTTCCGAATTCTATAATTCATCCAAGGTTTATCACTACTTTACGCTGTAACTGTGTAGTAGGGAAGCTTTCTTCATATTTATGTTTCAGGAGCTTCTTCCAAATTTTTGTGCGATTTTTCACCTGAAGGCCCCCTGATACACACCTCTCCAATTTCTTGAGTGATCCACTGCCCAAAGAACCTTATGCAAGAATCCACGAAGAGGTCTGATGGTTAGCCTCTTGGAACTTAGGTGTGCTATTGTTTAAGTGGTTTCCAAACAAAAACACCGTGGTAAAGTACTGGTAACTCTTACCTAAGGGAGAGTGCTTTTCAGGAGTCTTGTAGAGATTACCAATATCAGTTAGTATCTTATCAAGAAACTTTTTCTTATGAGTAGGGAAGTTTACTATTTGAGTTAAAGACAAGTGATTTTCAATGTTCAGTGTTACGATCATTAAAGTCCCCTAAGATAGCAATTGCTGAACGGTATCTCTGGTTCTAATGTTACCACAGTTATCCCTTGTGAAGGGTCTCCTTGTTATCCCTTGATGAAGGGTTCTCAAGCTGCTTCATATGCATGGATCACGTGATCATGCACTATTAGTCTGTAGTACTACATACATGAGTCACGTGAATCATACTATTGTAACTATGTAGAGTGATTTGAAGTGTAACGTAATTTTAAGTATTTTGACCTTGACCCTAAACCATGGGTCAAGTGATGAGGTCAGGATTGACTTTTATTGATCTCGTCAAGTCCTACAGCTACAGGATGGGCTAAAAAGATTTTCTATTTGACATTGTTGTAAATTTTACACACAGTACGGCGTTTAACCCAAGATGACCTTTGATAAAATGCACCATTAAGTAAACTTTTGTAGGACATGTCAAGCGGCACCACATACACGAGTCACGTAATCATACTATGTAATCGGTAGGAGTAGTGATTTAAAGTGTAACATAATTTCATGTATTTTGACCTATGACCCCTAAATCATGCGTCATATGACAAAGTTATAATTGACTTTTTTGTAGTGTTGATCAAGTCGTACAAGATGACAGCATTAGTTTTGAGCTAATTCTAGGTTTTTTTGCATGGTTAACGTTGTTTACCCCTGTGACCCTATCGTGGACCTTTGACATCAATCTGGTCTTGTCAAAAGTTTGTGTGTACGTACTTGTCCTTGTCACTAGGTTTGGTCAATATGGAATGCTCCATTTCTAAGATATTGGCCAGGCGAAATCAATGATATAATCACCGGTGATTAGATTTGCTTGACCCGCTTGCCCTAGTATACTTTAACGGTGTTTTACGGGGAACGATACAGATATAGACTGGGCGAGCATGGCTACCGGACCATCTCTGGATATGCTATCTGATTCACCTTCTGGTTCACCTCCTGCAATTGACTCGGAAGAACCAGCTCAGGAACCAGACATCATTGACCGCATGATGGCGAGTAAAAAGTACGGCGATTATATGAAAAATCTTATGTCAGAGGTAGTGGATCAAAAGATCGGTAAAAGACTCGACTACTGCGAGAGCCAAATCCACGATATATGCAACTTAAACTCGACGCCATTGAACTGAATGATAAACAGAACCTGAATAAACAGGGTGAGTTTGACTTACAACTATCAAGAATAAAAACTGATCTTAATGATCTAGAGCAGTATGGACGTAGGAATAATCTACGAATAAATGGTGTACCAGAAGGAGAAGATACAACAGAAGTAATTAAATCGATGGTGAAAGACAAACTGGGAGTAACATTAGAGGATAGAGATTTTGACCGTAGTCATAGAGTGGGAAACCAGTACAAGGTGGCAATAACCGAGCAACCCCAGTGAAGTTCACCAGCTACAAAGCTCGCAGTACTGTGATTAAACAGAGGAATTAAAAGGGTAAACAATAACCATTCATGAGGACTTAACCAAGAAAAATCAAGATTTGCTCAAAACAACGGCAAAACAAAGGGGTGTGGTATCAACATGGAGCCGAGATGGACGTATATTTGCATCGGTTTTAACATCAACTCCGGGGAAACATGTGAAGATACCAATACGCAATGTTCGAGACCGGCAAAATCTACCTGATGAGAAATCTTATCAGTTAATCTTGCAGCAATTAGAAGAAAAGACTAAGAATAGAACTACACGTGAAAATTAGCCAAGAGAAAATATATCATGGTATGCAAACTCGAAATGGAGCTTGTTATCAGCGAAAAGTGCCGTAAACTGTTCAAATAGTGAATTAAACTATTTTAATTGCCACGGATCATCGTATATCCATAGCTGTTTATTAATTAACATGTGCATGCTCATGATCATAACCCTTTTTTATTTTCAAAGCTGCCATATAATAATGAACTGATACAAAATTGCCGTATATAAATTAGATCTACCCTGTCTTGCTAATCAATCTTGCTAATCAATGGGTGTTTCACACATTCTTAACGGCTGAGCTCATATTATAATGATATAGTGCCACTGGTGTAAGACATATTGTATAAGTACAATTTGATAGAGGTCATCGTAATTGGCATTAACTTTTACTACTATATATACAGTGTGAATATATTCTGTGTGCTTGTCAATACAGAGTTACAAATGATATACCCTCTCTTGCTAATCAATCTTGCTAATCAATGGGTGTTTCACACATTCTTAACGGCTGAGCTCATATTATAATGATATAGTGCCACTGGTGTAAGACATATTGTATAAGTAACACTTTGATAGAGGTCATTTTAATTGGCATTAACACTTTTACTACTGGTTGGTTGGTTGGTTGATTAGATTGAATGGCGCTTTCAGCAACAATGGCTATGTGCGCCAATTACTATATGTAGACTACAATCAAGATACGTAATTCAATTCACATCAGTAGACAATGGTAGACAGGTGTACGTTGTACTTGCATCTCAAACACAAAAAACGGTATCGTTACGGAGCCACAGCAGACTGAGTCAACCGGTTATGGTAGATAGGCCGCGCACCACAACTATACCGGTACTACGTCTATGCTGAACATAACCGTATCCAAGCCTGCTATCCATCTTTCCCCGTTAGCTCACGCAGACTATCTCCGGTCATATCCAAAGCTCGAGTCGCTAGGAACTGCTCAGTAGGGATAAGCAATGATTCAAAGCATTAAACCGGGCTGGAACAACACCAGTAAGCCTGCGCTATCCGTCTGGTACCACGAGGAGGTGGGGATTGGGCTGCCCGCGTACACTAACTATACCGGCATGTTCGGACCTTACCAGACCACTTTTACTATAATATATACAGTGTGAATATATTCTGTGTGCTTGTCAATTTACAGAGTTTACCAAATGATATACCCTCTCTTGCTAATCAATCTTGGAATCATGGGTGGTTCACAACATTCTTAACGGCTGCTGAGCTCATATTTAATGGTATAGCGACACTGGTGTAAGACGGTAAGGACATATTGTAAAGTACAACAATGGATAGAGGTCATTTAATTGGCATAGTAAGATTCAACCAATCGTGTCACCTCTAGTACTTTCCGAGGTAGAGCATTGAATGGGGGGATGTGCAGTGTGTGGAAACTAAAATTCACAACTATTGAAAAACAGCTGACTCATGCCGTTGATAGCAGGAAAAATCAATTCTATGCTCAATGACCGCATTCAAGTCAACGTTAACGCATATAGCTACATCAACTCTCAAAACATTCTGACTAATCCATTTGCTTACGAAAGTATTAAGTGTAACAGTGAGTTGAAGTGATGAATTCTGAGCATTTGTACTAGTTTGGATTCAAAGGAACAACTTTGCTCTCCCTATGTAAAGGTGATGTAACGTAATAGGCCGGATTATCTAGTTCATTCATGAAACAGGTGGATCGGACCACATATTAGCCCTCCTATCCCAACTAATCGACGGTGTCCAAAACTTTTCCTCGGTGACACGATGGGTTGAATCTACTATACACTTACTACGTTATATATCAGGGGGACTATTATTCTGGTTAGTAGGTAGATATGTGCATTGAATGTGCTGCACTTGGTGATAAAGCGTGTGAAAGTTGGCACCACAGGTTGGCATGTTTCGATGTTCACACAGTTGGGGCAGCGCAGAAGAGTTTTCGTCTGTGTAACAAAATGGCCGGCCCATGTCCAAAATGGCTGCCATTTCTGGTATTTTAGCTCTTTTGATGGACTAAATGTGTTTTGTTTGTCTTGGTTGGGCCTACAAAACCTGTTTGTAGCCCAGAGCAATGCATAAAATAGAAATTTATTTATGGGAATTATACTGTATCGAAATGACGACCATTTTTTTCCAAAAATGGGGTCTTTTTCCAAATGGGTGCATACTATTCCCTGATTTTACCAATTTTCATCGATGAATATGCATATTTTTTTTACCAAAGCCTATTTTTATCACGCAGCAATGCCAATAACACCTGTAAATAGGCAATCCATACAAGTGGCAGCCATTTAAATATCACCATTGCGTGTTTATCTGGAATAAACCCAAAACATACTTTAAGAAGGATTTGTTAGTTTTGTTTGATAACAAAAGATTGTGAACATTTCCAAAAATGGGAGGAAGCTTAATGTTATCGATGGTATAATGATAGACGAGCATACACTATTGCCACAAGTTACCAGTATACCCGTGAAAGCGTTGCCACAACATGACAACAATGGCAGGGCAAATTATCTCTACCCGTGTTTTACAAAATCCTATGCATGAGTTCCCCTGCTTGTTGCGTGTTACGATCTTATCATTGTTAGTATATTAATTATGCTTACAATTAGGTTTATATTGCGGGAAAATGTGTGCTATGGCCAACGCATTGACTATTTTGTTGTTTTAAAGCACAAATGGTGTGTAGTATATGCTGATTTCTGATACCGTACCCAAAGAGTAATCATATTCGTTCAATAAGGGAGGGGGTTACCAAAATCTGATAACTTCAGGTGCATACACACTTTTTGGTGTAATCAATCAGACTACCCATACTCAATGTTGCAAAATCATCAGTGGCAAAGTTGTCAATGTGAAACTCATTTTAAGATTGACAATAAGAGCAATCTTCTAATTTTGGCCGTTAAAAGACAAGTCTACAACAAACAAAGTTCTTAATCAAAAGCATTGAATATCAGGTAACTTAATAAGATTGATTATCCTTCATGTTTTTTTTTTTTTTTTTTTTTTTTTAATTTTATATATTTATTGAGTTATATTATTAATAATTAATAAACAATCTTGATATAGTGCCGACTTGTAGAGGCCTCTAGGCACGTCGTCACATAAGTTAAAAAGGAGTAATAATGTCATTATCCAAATTTATCAAACAACAAATACAAATTCAATAGATAAACTATATGTGAAAAAAACTATGTTATACATCAATTACCAACTCTTAGAATAACATAAGGAATTTATTAAATAGAACATTTTCAAACATACTGTGACCATAGATAGAAGAGAAAGACAACCCAGTTGTCTTCCATACTAAGAACATATGGGGTACATCTGATAATCAGCTGTGAGGATATTGTGTTTGTACCACACAGTTAGTGACATTTGGTTGAAATCCCTGATTTTTCTGGATTCAGAGCCCCTCCACCTACCTAATGGGTGAAAAACAAAAATATCAGACAGCCGGAGTGAAGGAAGATAAAGAATAGAAAGACAAAGAAAAAAGTTACACAATATCAGTATTAATGAGCTCTGTTTATTTGGAAGCTAATGCAGTTGGTAGATGTGTTATGTTCTTGACAACGGATTTTAAGGCAAAAACGAGCAGCTGCATTTGAACTCACTGAACCTTGGTCAGCTCTTGCTGGTTTGCGACCATCGGGACAAGGAGTAGTAGTTGCAGGGTCCAGTCTTGATGTTAATCATGAGTAGGCCATCCCAAGGGTAGATGTTTCATCAAGGTACTGTCAAAAATTACCCAATTTTCCTTATCAAGTGGCAGCCTTGCATAAGTTGTTAACATGATTGTTTCTTAGTGAGGAGTCTAAGATGGCACCAAGGTTTCGTGCTTGCTTCAGCTTGTGGATGCAAAACTGTGAAATTGACGGATGCTGACTGCATTGGAAATGGAGATCATTATGCTGAGATAAGTCAGTCTACAACGGATTTTGATATTCTTTCAATCACCTTTACAGATATTTCCCAGGATATAGAACGATAATTTGAGAGGATGGTGGGATCCGAGTGGGATTCTTCAGCTGCGGGATCACAGATGAAATGCACGATTGAGAGCTTGAGGAAATACATCGATCCAAGCAGGGAAAAGGCAAAAGGAAAAAGTTGTTATTAATACTGGTACACGATCATCTTTATTGACATAGTTGTTTAAGAGGCACTGGCAGTAGTAGTACCATGTAGGATTAGATTGTTATGCAGTCTTCTTGATCTTGTAGTGGAAAATTCTCTGCAAACAAAACTGTTAGACAAAGATTCTTTGGGTCATTCCCCTGGGACGTAGTGTATTTCAATCTAGAAGTTTTCGTTAATCTGCTACATGGAAAAAGGTCAACGTCACGTGGGTACATGTAGTATCTGGTTTGCTATGAACTCCATCTTGGCTTTATCAAGAGAGAGGTGTGGGGGGGGTGGGGAAAAACACTGATCCTTGGTAAGCTTCCTTGCGTACTGTGAGCCCAGAATGTGAAACTCTTCGCTCCAGCGAGTAGTGTCTTCATTCTCAATCTCAAAGGCATCTGAATACCAAGGGGCACATGAGTATGGAGAACTAGAGTTTCCTGACGATGTGGTAGTATGCTGGATCAAGGTTCTTAGTTAAGGTTGTAGTTATATCAGTAACAAGAGAATTGCAGTTAGCATTTAAAGGGTAAAACACAGGAGTGCACATCTATATCAGAGCTGATCTTTTGATGTTGCAAATTATTCAACGTCTTGATTTCGGTGCACTGAAGAGCTGCTTTCAAGCATTTTTTCCTGTCATCTGCAACCCTCTTTGCAACCACAAATTGGAAGTTCTTGGCATAATTTTCCTAACTCTGGAAGGGCTGTCCAGAACCTTTCCCAATACTCTTTTTCCTTCTCGTTCATCCCTTTTCATTGGAAATGTAGCTCAGAGATGCACTCCTTCATGGAGCCAAACAGTAACCTACTTGATTGGTGGCTCTCTTGATATGTCGGCGTGGCTGCCTTCATTTGAGGAAGAGCACCATGATTATACATCAAGACCACAAAGGGCTCTAGCTTATTTTTTGTTACAGCAATAGAAGAGCTAACTTCTGCTAAATGGCCATATTCGGACTGTTGCCCTCAAGTTGTAAACATGGATCACGTTCAGTTTGAAATAAAAAAAAACATGCGCCTGTTAATGAAGTTGCGCAACCACTGGTAATGGTTTGCTTGTTGAGTTTTATTGTGGGTATTACAAAAATATCTCTTCATTCAAATAGTAGTAAGGATGAGGCACATATCCTTTTCCCTGTTAAAGTGATGCATACAGCAGTGGTAGCTATGTTGTAGTGAAAAACATGTTATGTCTATGCCTTTTTAATTAAACTCTATTCTTAAGGCAACACTCTGTGTGAAGACTTGTGACTCTATAACGAAAAGGTAGTTTACAACAGGCTATAAAAAGAGTAATTAATGGCGGCCATCTTGAAAAAAGGCCACAACTGTTTGGTCATGCAACCAATTTGAACTGCTCAAATAAAAACGTGTTTCAATTTATTTGATTGTATAAAAAAAGACGTTATTATCATAGGTATTGTTCGTGCAAAATATGTAAACTAGCTGTTAATGGCGGCCTTTTTGGAAAAAATGGCCGTCCGTACTGCCATGGATAAACCCTGCATGGCTTTTGATCGAAAATCTTTTAAAAACATCCCATGTGCATCAAATGCCATGCTTGAATGCTAAAAGAAACCTATTTATAAACTCAATCTCAAATCTAGATGATAAATAGCAAGTAATGGCAGCCATTTGGAAAAATGGTCGCCATTATTTTAATCAGAGGACCAAATCTGCGATGCCCCTTCCCGCTAAAAGTCTTTCTTATGACATGCACTAGAGTATGTGCCAAATTTCATGCTTTGATCACCAAGTGCACAATTCCCCAAAATATTGCACATATCTACTCTACTAAACCCAGATTACGTTGAAAGTCTTTTTATCGAGATAGAAAGGAAGCAAATCAAAGAATATATTGTTGGTTATATACAGACCCCCGGATCAAGATGTTAAAGAAATTTAACCAATTTGCTGATAGTTTACTGAGTACAATAACTAAGACTGAGAACAAATTAGTTTACATTATGGGTGACTGCAATGTAAACTTATAATGAAGATGTTCAGGTAACCCACTAGCGATTAATCAATATTTTACATTTACTCATGACCCTAGTATTACCCGATCTACGAGAATGACCATAAGTCTGCCAACTCTAATTTATAATATTTTTACGATATCGCATACAACGCAGCAATCTGGAATTATATTATATCGTCACAGTCTTCCAAACAGGCAATCGACCATTTTGCGCGAGAAATTGAGTTTTTTGCATATTTTGTACGAGTATCACAGCTATTTTCATACACCAAATATTGAGCAAAAAATAACATTCCAAGTTTGTAGATATAATAGATTTTCACTTTTGGAAATCAACCAAAGCCAAATGAAAGTCTTCCAAACAGACAATATTACAGTCGTCTGTTTGCTGTATCTGGAAACCACCGCACGGCAGCTTATTAAGTGAGCTATCGATCAACGGATATTGCGAGTATTATCTCCTCCCGGGGGGGCTTGATCAACGGGGGGGGGGGGGGGGGGGGGAGCCTGATAGAAGCCTTGTCAGAAGATTATATTCGGACAGTGTAGCTGTATCTGAGACGATTTGCCCACACTCAACTATATTATAATTTGTCCAGTATTGTACTGAAAGCAATTCTGCCGAATAATATTACTGTAAAAGTACAGTATATTGCTGTAAAAACTGATTCCACATCAAAAAACACTGAAAAAGATATATTTGGCGAGTTATACAGAGAATGTGAATAGTAGAGAAGAAAAAAAAAATACAACTGACGAACCTCCTAACTTAGTAGGCCTATCCCACAAAGGTAAAACATATGCATTAAACTGTAAAATATAAGAATTAATGAAACTTATAAAGACTGGTTTATGGGATTTTGTTGGCAGAAATTGCTCCAGGATTTTCCTATAAGATTACAGTATTTTTCCTGTAAATAACTTATAATTGAGAATCCATAAGAGTGTATAACAATGTTGAGATAATTCCAAAGTTCAAAATACGAGCCTCTCTCGGACATTTTTAAAAAAGTATTTACTATATTTTTAATTACGGTCAAGTATTGTCTTTTTTGATCCTTTTTTGTACTGTGAAGCGCGATTATTCGTAAATACAATGATGCATGTTAGTAGTGTATAAACAAAATATGCATTTTGCTGCTGTGTTCTTTACTAGACGGTGTCTAGACTGCACATATACATAAGATGTCTGACTGTATAAAAGGGGGGGCGACGTTTCGGGCGATGAGCACGGCAAAAGGAGCCCGACGTTTATCAGTGTTTGAATCGCGCCAGGGAGTTTTATTTTATTATTATTTTTTATTGTGTTTAGACATAATAGTTAAATGATCGTTGTATTTTGTAATGATGCAACTATACTTTTCTGAGAAGTTACGGTAACTTGTGCAAAAATAGTAACATTTACTCAGTTTACACCTGTGCTGCCAAATTAATGATTGTTGAAGTTGTAATAAAGTAAAAGAATCAAATCAGCTAGTTGGTAATTCAAATATAACAACAAGATAATTTTTAACCCCAGAACGGAAGATAAACAAGCATAATGTAGTAACCTATTTTCACTTCAATTTTTTATAGAAAAAAAAAACTCAAAAACTCTTGTTGAAACCCTTCACGTTTTGGTATGATAGTCCCGTTGGGTAGCCCAAGTATCGTGTTATAAGTATTTGGGTTCATATCAGGGGTCCCAGGTTTGATTCCTAGTTCATATAGATAGGCCCTTACCTGTTTAACGTTAACCCTCTTCTACACCGAGGCCATTTTTTAAACAAAAACTCCCAAAGGGGGGTGGGTGGTTACCACCCCATTGTGATTTCCGTTTACTTGAACATCTTATTTGTAAATTTGGTACCAAGGGATAGGCTTAGGCGTTTCTTATTTCCATTTGTTACCAAAATCAAGTACGAAACCATCCCCATTATGACGTCACTATGACGTCATATGTTGAGAAAGTGCGAAAATACTGAATATAGGGTGGAAATTGATCATTTCGCAATTTTAGCGCCCAAACACCTTATTAACACTAAAATGCCTCTCATTTTATAAAACTAGTCATTCCCATCATGAAAATGTGATATTCCTAACCTTTTCTTTGGGCTACCTTCATCTTTTCCTATAACCCCGGGGATGTTTGTTTTGGATAAAGGAGCGAAATATGTCCATTGAATAATTGGCACCAAAAAGGGGGCTTTTAGCTACGGGGAAAACCTGAAGGGGGTGAGAACGAGGGTTACGATCAATAATGCCAATGTAAAAAAAGAAACATCAAAATCGTTTTCGTTTTTCCTCTTTTCTTTCTCTATAGTTTCCCACAAACCTACGATATTATTTTGAGTTCCAGCAACTTAGTTGATTAATTTATAATTTTATAACTTGATAATTTCTCCTGTGTTGATAAATACGCGCAATAAAGTAATGTGGTTTTGAAGTACATGTAGGACAAATTAGTATTCACATTTATCGACCATCTCAATTAAAATACATGATTATGGTCAAACTTAAAAGATTACTCATGAAAGTATTCAATAAATTGAATGCAACCCGATTACGCTTAATTTATGAGAGATACTGGAAAAATTATTTTCCTTTCAATTCCACTAACGAAAGATGGTTATCATGAGAAAATTCTCATTTGCATTTTCAATAACTACCCCTTTGTAATCAGAAATATGGCAATTTGAATTGAAATCAAAGTCAGAAAGTCTTGTCGGAAAATGCCATTGAACCTCCAAAATGGTTAGCTTTTTTACTCATAGAAAGTTTTCAACAAACAGAAAGTATAATAAGAGCAACTACTTAAGGAGTGCTATGACTCCAAAGTGAAACATAGGCAAGAAATCTGTTTGATGCACAAAAAAGTACAGAATTATCCATGGGAATATCAATTTCATTCAAGTGTTCTGATATACACTCCGAAGTCGTAAAATTTGTTTACGAGTTTAGATAAGGTATTTAACACTAATTGCCATTCTACTCTTACTATGTTTTCGTTATTTGTAAGTAGTAAGCCTACATGAATCTTGTTATTATTTTCAGTGCCACAATAAACCAATTTTAATTATAATTTAATAACTATAAATGTAAAGGATACCATATGATTAAAGCGTGTTTTTAGTTTTATTGTACTGAAATAACAGTATTCATTATAAAAACGTGTTGTATGTGTCGATCATTAGGATTAAAGTGATTTTCGTTCCGAACGCTCGTAAATTCATACAAATATAATACTTGATAGTAAGTTAAAGCTTTATCTTGATAAACTAGTGATCTTGATTCCTTTTACTCTGCCAAAAAAGTATCAAATAGTAACCTTAAAGCAATAAAGGATAAATCACACCTTTCTTCCATTAACGTTCAGTATTATGTCCAAATATTACAAACCCCAGGGTTTCAAACGATAGACATTGTACGCTTTAGATGTCCTTCAGGGTACTTACCATTGTGGGCCGATGCTACAATTTGGAAATACAGCAAAATACGTAAAGTTTATGTCAATACCAGGCGTATAAAAAACGACTACAACGGGAGCGTTTATTAGGAATTTTTCGAGACTCAACCATTATACATTCAGTATTATGAATTTTCAATTATACGATTGAGAACTACGTTTACCGGAAAAAATGCTATAAATTTTACAAGAAAATTCTGGCAGCAATTCTCTCAACACACTCCTCCTCTCATACACCATCTTTTCAGACGTTTGACACTTCCACCTACGGTTTCACCACTTCACTTTGCAGGTTTCCATTCAAATTAACTGTATATTTATAGCTTTGATGTATTATAATTTACACTGAGTATGAACTTTTGATTAAATCATCTAATACAAAATTAAAAATTGTAGAACCTATCATTCCTATTTTCGATCTTCACGGCAATATTTGGCCTGTAAGAGACAATGACAACTTAGAAAATCGTACAAAAGCATAGCAGTTCTAGCGCCCTCGGCAGGCAAAAGTATGTTCAACTCTTTTGGAGTACGCAACACGCTCAATGGGCATCGTCTCCTTTAAACATAGAAACCAGAGGAACCGTTTTTTCGTTTTTCAAACAGACCAATCACTTTGTATTAAATTTGACAAGGAAACAAGGCTCTTGAATGAAAAGCGGGTCAAAAATGAAGAAGACGTTTCAATGTCCACAATGTCCACATAAAATATTTTCTAAAAATGTTTCAAATTGTAGATATACAAGTTCATAATTTTCGAAAACTTCAATAGCCGTATCTCGAAATGTGACTTTTGGGTCGATTGGCCTGTTTGGAAGATTCGCGACGTCTGACCTAAGTGATCACTTACCACGATTTATTTCTACAAATTTAAAATTGTTATGGAAATAAAGAGGAGAATGAGTGTCCGAAATACGTGATTAAATGACAAAATGTTAAAAACTTAAACAAAAATGGATGATGATCCAAATACCTCATATCAAGTTATGAAACACAATTGCAAGAGTTATATGAGAGTATTCCGATTTAAATGTATTAAGAAACGCATAAAAAAAAAGAACACTACGTGTATGCTTGGATAACCCACTCTTTAGTGAAATGTATTCGAAAAAGGAATTTATTGACAAGAAAATCAATACAGAGACTAGTGAAGAAAATGTTCTTAAAGATATTTTTAAAACTAACCGAACAAATTAAACACATCCTATTAATTGGCGAAGCGTAATTATTTTAGTGTTCAATTGGGAGCATGAAAAAGGCAATATGAGAAATCCAGTGGACAATTTTAAAATAGTTTCCTTAGATCATCCAGAAAAAACACCCTGTCATACGTTCCACAGTCATGGTACGAATATTCTACCCCAAACAGATACACAACGGGTTCAATCAATATTTTGCCAATGTTAGGTCCTTCAGTCAC
Source organism: Ophioderma brevispina (assembly GCA_023653785.1). Taxonomy (NCBI): domain Eukaryota; kingdom Metazoa; phylum Echinodermata; class Ophiuroidea; order Amphilepidida; family Ophiodermatidae; genus Ophioderma; species Ophioderma brevispina. The sequence goes on from JAMKCH010003862.1 coordinate 22,954, forward strand.
TGTTCATCGAGTATAAAATTCTGGAATGACTTCTATTCTTATCTGCAAAAAATAATAGTCATACCTTGCTTCTTCAGACCTACGGACGAGAGGAATAGTAAAGATGATACGAAAACTTTGAAGTAGAAAAGGCCCCCGGGGTAATTTGGGGATGGAATTAAATCTGATTTAGTCAAACAAAATGCAGAGAAATTTCACTTCCACTAAAATTGTTTTCAACATTGCTCTGTGTATGAATTGTCCCTGATGATTTGAAAGTTGCAAAGGTTACTCATCTATAAAAAAAGACACTCCCGAGTTCTTAGTAATTATAGACATGGTTCTGTTTGCCATGTTTTTCAAAGAAATAGAACGAAATTGTACATGAAAGGTGTTATGACTTTTAAGTAAAAACAATATTCGATATAAAAGGGGACATATGGATTTGGAACAAACATTTCACATATCATGGCTTGAATTAGTTTTCATAAATGTATAACAAAGCAATTGACAATAATATGTATATGCATGGAAATCTTCATGAGTTATCGAAGGCATTCGATACCATCAATCATGGGACCTTCGTCTTAAAAGTTATATCACTATGGTTTCCGTGGAGTGTCCCATGCATGGTTCTCGAATACCTTCAATAGAAAGCAAATGTTGTCAAAATTCAATATTGTCCCAGTGAATCTGTAAAATGTGGTGTACCTAAGGGTTCAATATTTAGGCCCTTTACTCTTTATTAATTTAAATGCTGATACTGCTGTACATCAAAATTGTTATCTTTGATTTTATTTGCGGATGACACCACTGTATTTTAATCTAACACAAACCTTGATGCTTGTAAATACGCTAAATTGTGAGCTTAAAGAACTGTGTAAACTGGTTTAAATGCACAAACTTATCACTTAATGCAGCCAAAAACAAACCTTATGTTGTTGGAAGACCACACCAAACTAAACAGATTAATGATAAAAAACACATAGACTTGATGGATGTAATTAATTCGTGTACACGAAGCCAGATTCCAATCGAACATGGATACACATAGTTAATAGTGTCACTAAAGCAATGTTAAAATGTGGGGGGGTTGAACAAAATCAAACATTCCTGCCTGAAACATGGCTGTAAATCAGTTGTATTGCTCACTAATTATGCATCATTTTAATTATGGTATTTGCTCTAGCGCGAAGTGGCAAATCAAGTGAATATGTGATAAGATTTAAAAAATACACAAGAGGGCGTTAAGGAATTATTTCTACAGTCTTATGTCATACTGAAACCACTTTTTAAAGGTTACCATGCCTAGATATTTATAGTATGTACAAGAAAGAACTTGGTATTTTCATGTTTTCCGTTGGTGTTGGACGGGGCATATATGAAAGCCGGCAGGAGGATTTAAGATGAATTCCGATCTGCATGGGTTGATCTTTTCCCATACAGGGGCAGCATACTCTACCGACTGCACATGATTACCACAGGGCAAGTGCCGTCGATATTAGGGTACGTGGGCGAGCACCAACATCTTGTGCCGTGAGTTTGTCAAGATTTGTTCGTGAACATACTTTACTCTTCCGTCTTCTCGATGTGGGTATTATTATAAGAGGAGTGCGGTCCAAGGTAACTACAAGTAGACCGGGTTATCACAGTGCTACAGGGGTGTTCCATGCAGACCAGGTAACTTAAGCTGACGTTGGCTTCACGGTTGCGTAGATGTAAATCACACACCTGTGAATTCAGGTATTGGACCTCAAATCCAGAATTTTCGACAGTGCGTGTTCGACAGGTATTGAGGTCACATCGATTTGTTGGCTTCTTGTGTACAAACAAATACATGATTGGCGTGACATTCCTGATTGATCGATATTACCTTTCTTACGACAAATCGAGTGGCAAAATCGCGCATGTTTGCCTTTCTAATATCTATAATTAACGGCCGCAGCCCGAGATGTTGTTCACCCTGTAGCGCCAAATGTCCTGGTTGTCATTAGGTGGGGATGTCAGAGGATCCGCTTGGATGTCTCGAGCCGAATCACATCAAGGTAGTTAAGGGGGCGACGGCCCCTGTTTTGCATGGTATTCTACATGAAGTATGAGCTACTTGGTCAATCGCCCGATGACAGTGACCGGCAAATCGTGCACGGCGTTGGGCAACAGAAGATGAAATTGGAGGGATATTCCATATATATGTGCATTGGTCTTGTGCTCACGCCAGGATTGTTTTGTACCGGCATAAGAAGCTTGGTGTAGGTGCCATCCAGGTCGATCCTGTAGCTCTTCTTCATGGTCAGGTCTCAGATCCATATAACAGGATCTCTCTACACAGGCTCTGAACCGAATTAATTGTTTTTGGGAGGTATTTTTTCCTTATGTGCATGCTTTATTCTGTGAAGGTTTCCGATCATAAGTGTGTCAGATAAAAGTGTGTCAGATTACGGAAACTCCATTGTAGAGAGTAGATACAGATTGCCAGGTCATCTGGCTCACGCGAACTTTGGTTCGAGCCATTGGTCGCATTGATCACAAAACAATCCTATGGCATCATAATCAGCGAACAAGTGCATGAACCAAGGCTTAAACCGCGAACCCAATGGATACCAACGTTTTGCCACGACATCAGCGAATAACTACTAGTAGTGCTAGATTTGTTTATTGTTGGTTTCTACACAGCTCGCCATGAAGACAACTTGAAATGCCTTTGCTGACGATGAAGAATTTCCACGTTATACCACACCATTACTGTTTGTTCCAGCCTTCCCAATCAGTCAGAAATGGTCACGGTAAGTATGCGAAGAACATAAACGTGTAAGAATATGCGTCGCTATTCGTGTCTGGTCTTTGCAATCCCCTTCAGTTACCAAAGTAGTCTGGTCCAGATGTCAATATTCTGAGGGGGCTGAATTCATAACCTTACTTGCTACACTCAAGTATGAGGTTTTGACAAAATATAAGAGGGTACGGTTGTACAGGGGATTTAGTATTCAGATTGTGTTACAATGTTTGTCAATAGTTTGTCGGCTCATAGTTGTCTTGTGTGTATAGTTTCCCCATCTTCAAATTATACAATAGCTCACATAGGAAAATCATTCAAGGTCATACTGGGGTTAAATTTAGAAGAGCCATAAGTTGAATAGTTTTATTAAAACATAACAGGTGTGTACATGTCTATGATCTACTCTGAAGTGCCGTGGGTGGAGACATAATAATGGCTTACTGTATTTTCCGCAACGAAACGAAACGAGCTCAGTGCATCCATTGGAGTACACGCTTTATTCCGTTATGCACGTATGATGCATTGACGGAATAAAGCGTGTTTTGTAATCAATGGGAGTTCTGTTTCGTTTCGTTTGTTATCAAAATACCGAGCCATAATATTTCTGTTGTGAGTATGACCGGGCGAGAAATTTGGAATTAGTTTAGTTAAAAATGGATTTTTCTGAAACAGTTACCTAGGATGACCTTGAACCTTATATGCTTTCTAGGACATAAGCTATAATAAGGTTTAGATAGAGAAAGGTATAACCACTATTTTTAATCCTTACGATTTACTTCGATATGTAATGTACAGTTTTTAAAGGTCCCAGAAAGAAGATGTAAACCTAGCCCAAATCTTTACTGGGCATTCAATTCCAATAAGCAGGGCCACAAAAAGAATACACTACCAGTGACAATCTTAGTGAAACTACTGATTTTTCAGTCAGTTGCCCATGAAGAGATTCACACAGTCACCTGGAATTTTCATATTACTCTCTGAAAAATCCTAGTCAACTATGATGTCATACCAACCCAAATGGGCCCTTCTTCGGGATGTCCCCACACGTGACCCCTGTTGTTTGCCTCCCATGACGAAAACCAATCCGAACGAAAGTGAAAAATTTATTTTTGATTAGGTTTGACCAAACTCTAAAACCAAAAATAATGTTTCCACTTTTGGCTAGATTATTTGTTTTGTCATAGGAGGCATATACAGTTCGGTCACTTGTGTGACATCCCGAAGATTGCCCAAAATTGAATGCTTTCTCACCCCTCTTGTAGACTTTACACAAACCAAATCATTCTATTGGCATTTCCTGGGACCTTTTAACACAACTGGAACATTTTAAAATTTTTGATTCCTGCACCTTACCCGCCGTTATATTTGTCAGATCCTCACAACTTGTTTTAACGCGAAATGCTACGTATTTAATATCATTTCTGAAATCCGCACCAAATCAGAGGAAGGTTTATATAGATTCATCGACTACTCGATGAGTGTACTTTGTACGCGAAAATACGGAACTCTTTTGTTTCCTTATCGATCATGAACAATAGAATTCCACTTCCAATTATCAATGTACAAGTAAAAATGCAAATCCTGTTCAAACATTTGCCCCTATGTGGCGTTCAAACCTGTTCGGCGGCCTCTTACTTATTGCCCAGCCCCAACCAGTATTTTTGAAAAATAGTGCACGAACATAAATGTAAATACTTTCAACAACACCTTTTTTGTCCTTATTTTAAAGCGGTTAATGAGTCCGGAGCTGAATTTCCAAGCGGTTTAAGCGATGGTTCGAGAGTGGACCAGAACACTATGACGGCGCCTTAGCTCGTCTGCATTATTACCAAGCAATATCCAGTGAAGCGTATCTTATCTACCTCGATTCTCTGGAATCACATGTGAGGCAGGAAAAAAAGATCAAGGCTTTTGAAAGAACCCACTTTCCGTCACTACTAAAGAGTAACGTCAATAGTAAGAAACATCTGAATATTCTTTGATCAAACTCTGAAGAAAATGACAGAACTGAAGACATAAGACTTCTTTTAAGCGAGAGAGGATCGAGGAAAGAGGCAAACCGAACGGGACGAGAAATGAAGTACGCGATCAAAGATCCATATCTAGTCCAAGTGTAGTCAACACATTACCTGTCAGGGTACAAGATGCGATCCAGTTGGATTTTAAACAGGTATTGAAGCGTTGTTGATCAAAACATAACATTTTACGTGGATATAATAAACAAAATGATGTACAACACATTCATAATATCTCAATTTAAATATACACCATGTCGAGGGAAATAGTAATGCTAGGTTTGTTCAAAAAATTATTTTCCTCTACAGTTTTTAGTAAGTCCGCACTGTCAACATTACATCTTACAACAGTGGTACCGTGGAAGGAAAGATTGGCAGAACTCTTTCCTGTTAGACGTTGTTTTTTTACAGTTGGATAGACTCTTTTGGTAGTTATCTGTAAACCAATTATGGTGTGCTGTACATCTTATCCCACATGAAATGGGGTCGCAGCCAAAAATAAAAGCACCGTAAGTTACTAGTTTTCTGGTCTTGGTTGTAGAAGACAGTACAGGCCGAGTATTCATAGTCTGGCTACAACGGGAAAGAATAGGATGTGCACTATAAACAAATGACCTTTAGCCTATTTTCCCAATATCTTGGAAAGGAAGCACCACACGCGTGTGACCCAATTGACCTTTACTCCTGACTACACTAAGGAATTAATTTGAGCCTTATTATATTCGATTTAGAGCAGTTCAAACATTTGACCCCATAGTAAATTTAACCCTCTCCTGCGGGCTACACAGCTACACGGGTCCCCGGCAGACTTTCATCTTTGCAAAGTTATAATTACAAGACGGCCTTCGGGCGTCTGTCTGGTTTGATGCGTTCTTTCTCTTCTGGCAAACACTTCAAAATTGTCTCTAGCTCATAATGGTTTGACGTATGTGGACTAGACTTACTCAAAGGAAACGCTGACGTGGGACCATTGATGTATAGACATTGACCCCTGTCGGACCTTTGGACCTGGCCACAGGCGTCAAAATGTAATTTAATGTTACAAATTATCTACTTCTACAGCATACGCCGATATCAACTAAACTGGTTCGGAGGAAACAATGACACTTGAATTCATATAGGGTGTTCCGGGATAAGGAAATCAAAGGTCATTAAGGGGTCATTTACGGTTTGAAAGCTAAAAAGTGAAAAAATATTCAAAAAATCGCTGTCCTTAAAAAATTACGTAGCAGAGTGACGTCAATAGAGCGCATGTAGGGTTACTAGGCAGGGTATCGGTTGTCCACCGTTTAGGATCGAAGGTCATTAAGGGGTCATTCCGGTCAAAAACCGAAAAATATTCCAAAAATATTCAAAACTGTATATCAAAACCCAAACATAGTACAGTGACTTAATTTCAGATTTGCATCATGTTACATGGTGTATTGCAAAGTATTTTTATTTGGAGGTCAAAGTCATTTAGGTCATTTCCGGTTTTAAGGTCAATTCATTTCAAGAATTTTTGATCTCCAGAGCTATGCATAGTAGAATTTTTTCATTTGCAGTGGAACATGCATTTTTGGTTGTGTATACGTAGGTTTGTTTTTAATACCCGGATCAAAGATCATTAAGGGGTCAAAAGGTCAATTTTGCCAAAAAATGCTAAAAAATAAGACCAATTGGATTTATCTCAGCGTATAGAGGCCAGATAAAGCCCGTACTATACAGTGATGTAACATTTATAGTAGAAGAGGTCCATGATGTTCGACCCAAAGGTCAAAGATCAAAAATTTGCCAAACAAGCTTCCGATTGAAATTTGACAGGACTAATCCTCGGGATATCGTAAATACAGAAAAAGTACAGTTGCCCTATTCGTGACCCGGGGTCACGTTATAGAGGTGCCTGCAAAGGTCAAACAGGCGTCAAATATGTAATTTTTTGTACAAATTATCTTCTTCTCAGCATTACGCCGATTAATCCAAACTGGTTCAGAGGAAACCACTGACCTGGCTTCATATGAGGGGTTCAGGGAAAGGAGTCAAAGGTCTTAAGGGGGTCATTTCCGGTTGGAAAGCTAAAAATTGTGAAAAATATTCAAAAAATCGCTGTCCTTACAAATACGATAGCAGAGGGACGTCATTAGAGCACCATGTATTGTTGACTAGCCAGGTCTTCGGTTGTACACAGTTTCAGGATCAAGGGTCATTAGGCCCGGGGGGCGTCAATTCGGTCAAAACCCCCAAAATTTCCAAATTTTCAAAAAAAAAATTTGTTTTTTTTATCTCAAAACCCAAACCTAGTACAGTGACAGATCTTTCAGATTGCGTTCATGTTACCTGGTGTATGCAAGGTATTTTTATTTCGGAGGCAAAGGTCATTAAGGTCATTTCCGGTTTTAAGGTAAATAATTTCAAGAATTTTATCTCCAAAACAATATTAAAAATTAAAAAAGTGTTTTTTATTTGCATTTAAAAAATGAATTTTTGTGGGTACACGAGGTTTTTTTATAACGGGATCAAGGTTATTAAGGAGTCAAAGGTCAATTTTGCAAAAAATGTTAAAAATAAGACCAAATGGATTATCTTAGCCTTTAGAGGACAGATAAAGCCTGTTATTAGACAGTGATTGAAACATTAATAGTAGAAGAGGTCATTGAGAGTCTCGACCCAAAGGTCAAAGTTCAAGTCAAAGGTCACATTTACAAACAAGCCCCGATTGAACTGAAATTTGAAGATAATCCTCCTGATATCGTAAATCACAGAACAATTCAGTTGAACCTATTAGTGGACCCAGGGCGGGTCACGTTGTAGAGGGCAAAGGTCAAATCCCGACATGCTGGGATTAGTTGAAAACTCATGATAACGTTCCTCCAAGTTGATAACAAGTAAAAATACATTTAAGACATTTGGACATATTGGTGAAGTTACAGGGGTCAAAGGGCGTCACCTCAAGGGGTTCAGTAAGGGGTCACCATCCATTCCCAATACGGCCGTCTTGTCAATTAGATCTGTGCCCAGGTCTAGTTTTATCTGAAATTTTCCCGTGTTCAGTATTGTAATCTGTTCGTCAAACCCAAAACCTTCTGGGAATGATGCCGCTCTAAATTCACGTCATAGCCATCCCGACGGTTTTGAATAGGTATTGAAAGAGCTGAACGCAACAGTATGTTTCATGTCCATCAAATGTAGAGCTATACTTTTTATGGTGCATACTGCATATTTCAATTTGGGGTTGCACAATATACATTTAAAAACCTATAATGTTATTTTACGGTATTTCTGTTGGCAGAACGTGTTTGCCAGTTTTAAAACTGTAAAAAGAGTTTGTGCAAATTTAGTAACACTTAATCGTATAATTCAACAATTCATAAAGTATATTAATGATGATGTTCTTTTAAATTCATATACAGCTCCAGTTTTAGGAAGGCGTAAGAGCCCTGGAAAATTAAACATGATCATGATAAGGCCTCACAGAACAACAATATTATTGTCCTTCCAGAAAAATGTGCACGTCAATATTGTTGTTATATATTTAATGCTTAACCAATGTATTAAGTCACCTCCTAAGTTAATGACCGAAAAATGCCGTCTTTATGTAAACGAGTGACGAATTTTCACCCCCAAAAGTATGAAACTCTTGTAAACCACACAAAATGAGTGTTTGTACTTAAAAAGAGTGAATTTCCACTCACAAAGAGTAAAAATCACTCCAAAAAGAGTGGATTCCACGCGTTTGAGGAGGTTTTAAAGCGAAGGACAACACTTTTGAGAGTGAACCGAAGGACAAAAACGAAACGAGTTGGAAATCCACATCTTTTTGGGGTGATGTTCCATGATCTTTTTGAGTGAGAATTCGCCTTTTTAAGTCACAAACCACTCATTTTGGAGTGGTTGAAAACAGTTTCACTCTTTTGGGGTGAACTTCACTCGTGTACATTTAGAGAGTACAAAAGGATATTTACTAGTACAAACGTTATTCAGAAATGCTTTCCTTTAGAGTGCCGTAAAAAAATATAAATCTTTACTAAAATCCGGCAATTCTTAGATTTTGGTCGGGTACCCAACTGCCTATTCGTGTTCCAAATAAAAGAAAAACTAGCTGCAAATGTGGTATCAATTCAACAATGATCAAGTTTTTAGTCCCGCTAGTGGTGTCAACGGCAACAAGTTTCATCTTAAATTTGGTATTCTTTTTCTGCCTTTTTTTTATCTAAAAGCTTCTGAACCGTTTCTCGTAGATATGAGCTTTATATGGCTGCAGTCATTCAATGTCCAAGTTTAAAGAATATTTGTATCCAAGAAAATCGACATGTATCCCTTTAATTAAAATAAAAAAGGAATAGCTAAAGGCTTCACATGACTCAAAGCTACATCATTGGCCCAATCAAAAACATTGTTTTGGGTTCCAGTTGCTTGTTGATGTGGCAAAGGTATATAATGTAAATGACTAATTTTTAACATAGCTTAGGAAATTGGCGTGCCCTGTGGATGTTCTGTATACTGGATGTTGCCAGCAAAGATTCACTCGCTAACACATTGAGTAGAGTTCATATTCCTATCACTATTGGATATTTTTTTAAGCATCACTTCAATTATTCTACTGGACAGTTATTACAGAATATAGATAAATATATTCTGTACTATTTTCTACTGGACAGTTAGCGTTTCCCAAATAGCCATTACGCGTCGATAATAATCCAATAGCCACGCCAAACATGCTGTCTTCTGTAATCAGTAGCAATAGAAGCCGCATAAATATTCTTTATGCATGGTGATCATTGCTTTGTCAAGGTGTGTGTAAGATGTTACAAAACGGCAACTTTTTTTTGATTCTGACAACATTGATATGTCCTGATTAAGAAACTACTTGGCTCACTTGCCTACCCTCGGTGCGTTGTAAGTAGTTGCTTATGCATATTTAATTCGTTGGAATTAATTCACTGTTTGTCGGCTGGAGAAGCGGGGGTAATTAAAGAATGTTACCTTAGACCTATAGATAAATATCTATTTCTCAATTTTCATCCACGTTTTGATAGCTTTAGTCGATAGCTTTAGAGCGCCTGGCACCACGCTACAATATTTTACCCAAGTGTGATTAAAAGGGAAAAACAACTGTTGAGTAAAATCTTTGGTTAAAAAACAAAAAAAGGTTGAGTGACCTGTCACGCCACGTAAGGTGAAATATGCTCGCTTTTGCGTAAGGTTTCCTCAGCTTCTAAGATTTTACTCAACAAAAACAGTTGTTCCCTTTTCATGTTTGTTTACACGCAAGAGAGTATCTTGAGACTTGAGCAATGGAACTACACCACTTCTGTGGATTGTACTCGATTTCCATTATACCCTTGATCGCATTTATTTTTGTTTGTTTGCTGGCAATGACGTGGAATATATTGTCGCAATCATAATATGAGGGTACAGCGGTACAACCCTTAATGGTCTCTCTCATTCTATAAGCGATATCATTAAGTACATACATGTATTTAGCGATTAGCGAAACCTGTGCTTTACCACTATTTCACAATGGAGAACTTTTGCTAAGCGTTTACATGTTTAAATTTTGGGATATTTAAAATGATCACCAATGTAATTAAATCATGCCTGAAGTGAATAAGCCGAAAATGCCAGTAAAATGAAAATGGTTATTTCTGTCGTGCAAATCCAAGCATGCCTCTCCATAGGATTAAAACAGCAGGGAAATTTTAATTTTGATTTTCTTTTCGACTTGTTTGTCAAAAAAAACTCTGAAGCGTTCTTGGTAGGTGTTCTACAACTACAATTTTGAGAAATTTATATCCTAAAAAAACATAGGAATTGAATGTGTGAAAGGTGCTGTTCAATTTGACATGTTCAACTTCGTCAGTAAAATCCATGCGATCCTAGTATTTTCCTTTGGATTACAAGATTAATTTTTAAACGCTGTTTATATTCAACTCATGAATTGCCATTTCGAATACAATAACGATGGTCTAATCGTGTGTAGCGAATACTTTGAAAACAAAAATCAAGATTGTATTTGTATTTTTGTTTGATCGAATATTATAATCCGGTTCGATTCATTTGTTGGCACTCCTTTCATAACCCATAGACTTCATAATGTACGCTAAAGGTTGTCTATAAATGAATCTCGAATCTGATATTTTGTTTAGACTTTCCTCGTTGTATGCTTTAGAGTTTCAAAATTCTAAACCATTTCTGTCCAAGTGAGTACACCATACTAACCACAGCTCCCGGTTCCGTTCCCAACCCCCCCCTCTGTAAAATGTTTTCGTCGTGTCTCTCTCTCCAGTTATTTTTATAATTCTATATACTTGATAAAATTAATCTAAAATTTCAGTGTAATTTTCTTTTTCCACTCCACACGCTTGAGTTCGCCTGATATACGTAACACATAAAGTATAAAAACATACGTGTTAATGGTGTGAGCCTTAAAGTTTGACTCAGAGAGTTTTGAAATATATTTGTTTGTGTATTATTAAAATAGTCAACTCAACTATTCAAAGATAGTCACCTAAAATGCTTAATTCCAAGTTAGAGATGAATCGATCGGATTTTTCGTTATTTGAGTGTAACTTTAATGTATATTGTACTAGTATCATAGGATACTGTGTATACCAAAAATCCTGGATCCGAAATTTTATTCCAAAATATTTTGAATATTCTATATGAATAGCATCGATTTGATCGACAGTGATTGTTATGTGGAAAACTTATGTACTAACTGCAAAACCGATTTTGTCGCTAAAATATTGAGGAGCCATCCTCTGGAAATCTCTGACTCGCCCCTACTTTTAAAAGGATAACAAAACATGTCCTATAAGCGTGATCAATACGTGTATAAGTGTGCTCGGTTGATGGACATGTCGGTTCTCCATGCATATTGATACTTTTAAAAAAAAAAAAAGGAACAAAATCTACTTAAGACCTATGTCTATTTCGGACCACGACCCGTTATATTTTCATAAATAATGATTCTGACAGGTCGTGCGTTTTTAATGCATTTCACGTCTCGCACCCTGTTTGTGTTACTTTTGGTGGAAACTACTGTATCTGGGATTATTGTCGAACATAAGCTTGTTGCCAGTACCAAGGATTGAGACTTCATGAAATAATGTCAAAATATAATCCAGCCTACCAGATTGTCTGACTTTGGCTACTTACGTATGATACAGGTAATACATGACATTCTTATTTGTGTTTGTTTTTGCTCGTCAACATATTTCCAGGACTCATAGCTTCGCAATTCCATGGGCCTCTTACACCAGAATTTTTAGCAGTAAAGATTGGTGTTCCGTTGTAACAATC
>JAMKCH010003863.1:0-89163 GCA_023653785.1 Ophioderma brevispina
TGTCAGCATAATAAGAGCTGGATGGATCTGGATTGCTGTTGCCATGAGAGCTGATAACCTAACACTGTTCTCTTGCTATCTCCAGGGAAAATGGGAGGGGTGATGGAAGGGAGAGAAGCTAAAGAAGGTTGAACATCTTGGATGGGATTCGAACCAGGGGCCTCCAACGCCCCAGTCCATTGACCAGGGATTCAAGCCACACAGGTGTTGATGGGGCTGGCCAGCAATTTTATGCCAGGTGTTGTGCATACAGGACGTCATTGTACTTTTCTTTTTGGACTTAGTATATTTTCTAGTCTCAGTTCAGTGAGTTTTAACCGCAAAACTGAGTAAGGATGTAATTGTGAACTCAAAAAAAAAAACAATGGGGTCTCGAACCAAAAAGGTCCCCCGTCCGTCACGCTAGTAAATGGAGGGAAATATAATTGTAAGATCACAGGGAAGAAGGAAAATTGTGATGGAAATAAAGTGGTTCTCAAACCACTGGGGTGCTGCCATAGCAGTGGCAATTTGACGGTATCAATTGTTGACTACATTGACCCCAATACAACTATTGTAGTTATTTGACCTTAGATGGGACCCCCTACTTGACCTGAATGACCGTCAAAAATTGTCGCAATGAATGCTTACTACACCATCAGTTTTCATGACCCATTATACCATGTTATGGATGAACGGATGGGACCCCCCAGTGGCTTTAAGGTGCAACAAGAGATTTTTGAGGAACACAAAATCGTGTCATAATAGTAATTTCGTAATAAGACTGACATTCAAATAGATTATTACTTGAATTTGGATACAGGAGATTGTCTTAAAAGAGAGAAAAAAGGTGATCTGATTGCTTATATTCAATATGAAACATAGGCTGATTCGTATTTGCGCCGATACGAAATTAGAAAGTTCACAATTTTTGGTACCAAAAAACTTCTTCAGCTTGTAATCCTTTCAAATGAGGATATTATTTTTGATGGAAAGCTTTACATTAGTGCCAAAATCAGAATTTTCACAATTTTAGGGACACATGTTCATATGAAATTCTCGTTGCACCTTTAAAATTTACAAGGTGGTTCTCGAACCACAAAGTTCGTCGATATAAATGGAGCGAAAATATTTTAGATTCCAGGGAGGAATGTGATGGAAATAGTGGTTCTCAAACCAATGAAGCTGCTGCATAGCAGTTGCAATTTGACGGAATCAATTGTTGACTACATTGACCATACCAACTATTTGTAGTTATTTGACCTTAGATGACCCTACTTGACCTTGACATGAGGCCGTCAAAACTTTTCGGCAATGACGGCTACTCACCCTCAGTTTTCAGCCCTAACTAACCCATGTGTATGGATTTGACCTGGATGACCCCACTGACCTTGTAAAAGGACATCAAACTTTTTGGCACTGAATGTGACCACACCCACTAATTTTCATCATCCTACCAAATACTAGTGTGATGTGACCTTGGATGACCCCCACATGACCTGAAATGACCTGCAAATTTTTTGGCACTGAATGCTGACCACACCCACCATAGTTCATCATCTACCACCTCATAGATGGTTTGACCCTTGAAAAAAATGACCCCACCATGAATATCCTTGCTGAAAGACCTTCACATTTTTTGGCAGTGAATGCGACCACACCCACAAGTTTCATCATCTACCAATTTGACAAGGGGTATAGCAATGTTATCCCATTTGACCTTGACTGACCCCATGACCTTGAAATGACCTGTCAATTTTTTTGGCCACTGCAATGTTGAACCAACACCACCCAACAGGTTTCATCATCCACAATTGACAAGGGCTATACAATTTAATTACCATGTGACCTTGAATGACCCCGCATGTGAACTTAAAATGACGTTAAAGATTTTCGGCACTGAATTGTTGGACCACACCCACCAAGTTTCATTAATCCTGCACAGTGCAAGAGGCTTATAAGCAAGTTAATCCCATTTTGACCAATGACCCATTTTGACCATATTTGACCTTTGACCCATTGGCCACATGAAGCCATTCCTCCGAACTCATCCGCGCCTACTTGTGCAAACATCTATGGTACGAAGATGGAACCCATACTTGCTTAGATAAACAGATATCGTTGTTTACAAGGTTTGTAGCAATTTTAGCCCTATTTTTGACCATATTTGACCTTTGACCCATGACACATGACCACTTCAGATCCATGGTCCAACGCGTACTTGAGATCATCTATTTGCGAAGATGGACACCCACGCTTGCCTAGATCCAAAGATATCGCGTGGGACACACACACACACACGCACGGACGAAGAGCATTCTATAGTCCCCCTTCGCCAACAGAAGTTGGCGGGGGCCAAAAAAGACTTTTTAAGCACAGTTGGTAAAACATATGGCCCAAGATGAAAAGTCCCGGTTCAAATACAGGATGGACAGTAATTTGTTCTGCACCAAGGAGATTATACAATCAGCAGCAACAGCAGCGGTGGACCATTCCAAACCATTTCTTGCGGTGCTGCCTAATTTTCAATAAGAAATATTGATCTTAAGTATTAACAAGAATTATGCAGTAATAATGAGTATGGCGCCACCACTATAGATCAATTAGGTAAATTATATACATACAGACACTACTCAGCATGACCTCTCACCCCACAAATTTGAAGAGGATCCGCTACTCTGATGAAGTGGTACTGCATGGGGGGTTTACAGAAAATTTATTTTAAAAATGGCAAAAGAGATTTTTGTCGGTCAAATGCAAACACAGTAGCACAAAAAATTTCCATTTTTCTTGTGGGTGAGGACAAATTTATATTTTTTATTGGCATTAGCATTTACCAAATTGCAGCAGTGTGTATTTATTAGAGTGTATGTTATGTTCATGTGCATTTGCATGTGTGTGTGTGCATGTGCACATGTGCTATCTGTGGCATGTAAAAAACTGTGGGAAAGACAGAAAATTGGAATTTTTTTGGTTATATTTGACCCAACACATATGATTCACACTGACAGGACCCTTGAGCACAATAATACTTTTATTAAACTAAATGGGCTAATTAAGGAGTTAAGTTTGCTATATTGGATATAAAGTATATTGTCTTATTGCAGTGCCCTAGCATATCAATGAATGCAGGTAAGGATTAGACAGGATCAGGAAATAGCTTCTAAGGATAATGCTGGTCAAGACTATCAGAGACCCTCTTTATGGTATGGGAAAGGGATAATACTCCATTACCTTGCATCATATATTAAAGAGGTAATATAGCTGATCCATCACAAAAGAGACACAAGCAGTTGATCTCGACAACCACAACTGCCGACTTGACCTTTGACCTCATTAACATATAAAGGTCCAAAGCTCATCCATGACCCAAGTTTGGAAAAATGAAAAACATTTCATGTTCCCCCCCCTCTCTTACAAGAAATTTTTTCGGGTCCCCCCTCAAATCCTCAAATCCCCCTGGCGGTAAATAATGACCCTCCCTAACTAAGGGAAAATTCCCAAAAATATTTATCCAAAGAAGTCAAAGTGAACAGTGTTAACATGGTTTGATCTTTGCCATCGCCCTTTCACCTATAGTGAAGCATGTGACGCTTAGATCCTAGTTTCATGGAATCAGGACATCCATATTTGAAATGAGAGTAACTGCCAAACATCTTCACCCCCCCCCCCCCCCAAGTAAAAAATCACTCAAAATTTTGCAAGGTTTGACCTTGTTTGTGGTGTAACAAAAATTAGCATTCCCAATTTCAGAAAAAAACTAGCACTACGTTGTTGAACATAAAAAGTACTGGATCCCTAATCGTATGATGAGTCTTATAGGCCTTATCCCTATTATGGGGGATGCCACTGAAAAGTCTAAGGCAAGTACCCTTGTCAAATACGGCCAAAATGTATAGGCATTTTCAGTGTGTTTTAGTCAATAAAATACAAAATCCTCAAAGACTTCATTTTTAAGACTAAGGGCCTTTATTATAATTAATGACACTATTGTCTTTCATAACATCTTATTTTGGACAAGATGTGTTTCACTAGTGCGAGATACAGAGTCTATAACATTGCATTGTTTTTTTGTGTATGAGGTTGTCAATTGGTCACATGAGACTAATCAAGACGTAAAAAGTATAGGTGATAAGGATACTTTGAATTTATAAACTTTTCTAAGATCCACATTAAAGGCATAGTTTTCAGACCAGAGCGATGTTATATGACCTAATGGCAACATTGAAAAGTTTAACTTGTTGCCAGTGCTTGGTGTGTAAAACAATACAGCATGGCTCCAGGCAAAAACAATACCACTACCCTCTAAGCTATGCACAAAAAATTAAAGTTAAAATTAATGTCGCACTCATGGTATTACCTCACCTTGCTATTATATGTGCTATAAATATCACCGCATTTGAATTTGGGTAGGAAATGAGCATGCACCTAATTGTCCAAAATGACTGTTATAAATAAGGCAGTAGCATATTAATAACCGATCTAAAGATTTAAACAGTGAAAGAATTCCACCATCTGAGCAATCTATCAGACCTAATTAAGTTAATGAGCTCAACTCGCCCATGAAATGGTCCAGTTCATGCTCTTAGAGGGAGTAGAGCCGAGATTACCAGTGTCAGAGGTCGCTAGTCGTGCTCACCAAGAAGAAAACCGTGCCACATTTTGACCCTGACCTCAAACGGACAGGTCACAAAGGAGTGGTACTGGACAGGATTTTGTCTAGCCCCAAGCAAGGTCTGGTGGGACACTTACCGACACTGCTTTCTTTGATTACAACCGACTTTTCAGAAGTTATGGCGTCAGAGTTCTTGTGGTGAAGAAAGTACCATACAGTATTGCGTAAGCCCATTTGACAATCCGGGACGTCGTTGGGGGAAATTACTGAGATTAAAAAGAGAGATTTCGTTGCAGTATTGATGACAAGTAGTGGTGGTCAAAAAACTTTTATACAAAGAAAAGCTTACAGCAATCTATTACCTTTGCCTAAATTTAAGTGTATTCAATGAAGTGCTAATTTCTTCGATTTCTAAGAGCAGTATGATATACGAGTCGTATAAGACACCAATACAACCATAATAAACCTTTCTAGGCCAGGGCAGAATTTTTGTAACAGTTTTCTTTTCTTCAAAAAGCTTAAGCAAAATTGGTTGCATTTTTGACGAAATCTTTTTTCCTTATCAAAACAGACCACTTAGCTTTTGATGTGAAAATGAGCGTAAAGGTTCATTTGGTGTATATCAAGTGATTATTTTCTTTAATGTTTTCTCTTTCTGGATGTATTTATAACATTGACGGTCGCAATGGGTAGAAATAGCAAGGTGTTCACTCCGTTGTTGAATTTGGTGAAAAAAAAGTTACTGCAAGTGACTTTGCATCCTCCCCTGGCAAGATAGCAGTCTGAGAAGCATTGACGTTGACGTTTGGTCCATGACCTTTGACCTCCCCAATATGAAGGGAACCCCTGATATAAAAAGTGGATCGAAAAGCCCAAAATGAATTTGGTGGCTATGAGTTGCAAAAAATTGGGCAAGGACGCAATCGAGCCCAATATTTGAAAAACTCATAGCGAACAATTAATATTGGGCAAAGATCATCCAATTTTCTCATAGCATGTGGATCCGTATTTTCACAACTTGGACTCCTCAAAAATGAGAATGGTTTTCGAAAAAGACTGAAAAACGAAAACATAAACAACCTAACTGGAACACACATAATATACACCTAACCAAAACCTAACCAAACTGGGAACACACACATGGTGCATCCTCGCAATATCCCTCTCTGCTTTCAAGCCAGGGGGATTAAAAAAATCATATTTTAATTTTGGTATTGTATATAAACTAGCGGGGAGCCGCGCTGCGCGCGGGCCCCGCTAGCTGAGTATACCCGCTAGATCAGTATACTGGCATGTTTTCAAAGGCACTGATTCGACCTACTTAGCAGTCCGGACATTTAGGTCAGGATTACGCAGGTCAAGTTACCGTAATGATCCCGGGTGGAACCTTTGACCCCAAAATGACCCATCGAAAACATGTCCACAACCTCGTACCAGCACCATACCAAAATCTCATACCCCATGCGTCAAGCCCGGCCAAGTTACCAATAAAGACCCCTGGAGATCTTTGACCCCCAAATGATCCATCGAAATCGTGACCAATAAACTAGTACAGCGAAAGTCTACCACCATACCAAACTTAATATCCATACGTCAAAGCACAGCCAAGTGACCAATATGACCATGGATGACTTTGACCCCCAAATGACCCCTCGAAATGTGACCAAAAATTTAAAAAAGCAAAAAACACCATTTCTAAAACATTTAAAAAAAAAAAAAAAAAAAAAAAAAAACAAGTTACCCAATAATGAACTTTGGATGACCTTTGACCCCCAAATGACCCCTCAAACACGTGAACATTACCAGTAAAACTCGTACGCGAAACTCTACCACCAAACCACAATTCATAATCCAAACATCAAGGGCAAGACCAAGTTACCAATAAGTACCCTTGGATGACCTTCGACCCCAGAATGGCTCTCGAAAATGTGACCACTAAACTCGTACGGCCAAAACTCTCCACACCCAAAACTTCATATTCATACGTCAAGGCATGCCCAAGTGACCCAATAATAACCCCTGGATGACCTTGACCCAAATGGACCTCTCGAAAAATGGACCACTATAAACTCGTACAGCGAAACTCTACCACCACACCAAAACGCATTCCCCCTAGGTAAAAGCACGGCCAAGTTATCCAATAATGACCCCGGATGACCTTTTGGACCCCAAAATGACCCCTCGAAAACGTAGCCACAAAACTCGTACGCAAAACTCTACCACCATACAACTCTCATATTTCCAATACGTCAAAGCACACACAAGTACCAAGAATGACCCCTGGATGCCTTTTGACCCCCACAAGACCCCTGAAAAACGTGATACAAACCTCGTACGTCGGAGCTATACACCATAACCAAAATTCATATCTGTATGTCAACGGACCGACCAGCATAGCCGGACAAACCCACACACAAAGTTGGTTTTGTAGTAATTAGAATTGGTGGGCAATACATATAACCAAAAGGAGGTATAGTGTTCCTTCCCACAATGCATTTTTGCACTGGTTGTAACATTGATATATAGTAACAAAACATATTTAGAATTACAAGATTGGAATGAGTTTCTGTTCACTTAGGTAACTTGTCACTCTAAATCATGTGACACATTGCCAAATTAATTGTAGTGGGGGTAAATGCATGTGGGAAAAAAAACATACCTCCTCTTATCTATACCATACAGAGCTAAGGTTCAAATTTGACCAAATAGCCAAAAAAAATAGGGACTGATGACTATTTCAGATGCCAACTGGGGGGGGGGTTTCTCAAGTTGGTTGGTAGGGACGTGTCTCTGAGAGTCTGGAAGACCCATATCTTAAAAGATTTTGCCAAAAAAGGGACCGATAGCTATACAAGATATGCAAATTTTGGGGCAAAACTTTAGTCCCAATTTTGCCTTTTTCCTCATATGGACATTTTAAGCAAATTTGGAATATTTCTAGCTTCAGATGGGAGAAAACTGGACTAATTTGTCCTTCAACAATTTAAAAAAAATTGGCTTTCGATTGAGAAAATTGAATTAATTTTCCAACAAATGACCCATTGCTATACCAAAATTGGCATGAAAGGTGGTCATGATCTACCGAAAGCTATAAATGAGACCGATGTTTGCAACATGTCCCCGTATGGTCAGTCGTGTTGAGGACCCACTCCAACCCGGATGCCAAAAACATGCTAGTGCTAATAGCGAGCTACAGCACTCATCAGTAGACAATGATATGAGTGCAAGTGTGAATTGCTACTGAAAAGGTTGAGGGCAGGATGCATGAAAGCGGGAAAGGAAGCCATGCATGAGCATTAGGCCTTCAGAATTTTGTTTTTTTGCCATTTATGGCTTGGAGGAAAAATTATTGGGTTGGGTTGGTTGGATTTTTTTTTTAGAGAATTTATAATGTTTTACCCTGATTGAATACAATACATTCTATTGAAAGCTTTTTTTCAATGGCATAGCCAAAAGGTCTTTTACCCCCCCCCTGTCGTGTTTGTAGTTGTTTTTGGGTTTGATGTTTTTCATCTTTGCGTGGTAAAAAATGGTTTTTTTCTAATTGTGAATGAAAATAAAATAATTAAAAAACCTAAAATTTTATTTTAATTGACAAATATCACAAGTCCTGGGACCACTTGTGTTGCCTGCCATGGCAGTTTGGGAAATGATGAACTCATATTGACCTTTGACCTTGATATTGGATCTTTGACACATAAACAAATAAGGTGCCCATCTATAAAACCAACGGTGGTTCCAATTGACTTCAATTTTTCAATTGAGATCAATTTTACATTTTCAGTCAGCCTTACAATTTGATCATCTTACAATTGACCTCACATGAACCTTGAAACCTTGGTTTGGTTACCATCTTAGAATTGGACCAAGTGGAATTGCACCAAGTTGCGTGTGGAACCAAAGGTGTGATTGGACAGTGTGATTGGACTAAGTGTTGAAATAATGGACTGATTTGGGATTGACCAAGTGGTGAATTTGGACCAAGTGGGTATTGGACCATATAATCGGAACATGTCCCATCTGAATTGGCTTAGTTTCGGATTTGGACCGTAAAATTGATTGGACCAAGTTTTGTATTGGAACCAAGTGTGTATTGGACTAGTGTGCGATAATGCACTCAAGTGGGAATTGCATCAAGTTGGGAATTTACCATTGGAAATTGGACCAAGTGAGAAATTGGAATAGAAAAAGTGGAATTTTGTGACCCAGTAGAATTGGACCCAGTAGGAATTGGAACCAATGGGATTGGACCCAGTGTGAATTGGACCAAGTTGTGAATTGCCCCCAGCCGAGTATTGGACCTAGTGTGAATTGCACCAAGGTGTGTAATTGGACCTAGTGGTGATTGCACTATGTTGAATTGCACCAAGTAGGAATTGGATCGATTAGATTTGACCAAGTTATGAATTGGATTAGAAAAAGGGGGATGGGGACCAAGTGGGAATTGTTGGACCAAGTGTGAATTGGACCTATTTGACCAAGTGTGAATTGGACAAGTGAGAATTGCCATTTCAATTGTTGAATTGCAACAATGGAATGCACCAAGTGGGAGGAATCTGGACGATTGGGATTTGACCAAGTGTGATTGGACCAAGTGGGATGGGACCGTAGATCGGAACATGGTCCAATTTGAATTGGGTTAAGTGGATTTGGATCAAGTAGAATTGGACCAAGTGTGTATTGGACCAAGTGGTTATTGGACTAGTGTGAATTGCACCAAGTGGGAATGGCACCAAGTGGGAATTGGACCAATTGGGATTGGACCAAGTGAGAATTGGATTAGAAAAAGTGGGCTTTGGACCAAGTAGGAATTGGACCAAGTGGGATTGGACCAAGTGTGAATTGAACCAAGTGGGAATTGTTGGACCAAGTGTGAATTGAACCAAGTGGGAATTGCACCAAGTGGGAATTGGACCGATTGGGATTTGACAAGTGTGAATTGGACCAAATGGGATTGGACCATGAGATCAGAACATGGTCCAATTTGAATTGGGTTAAGTTGGATTTGGATCAAGTAGGAATTGGACCAAGTGTGTATTGGACCAAGTGTGTATTGGACCAAGTGTGTATTGGACCTAGTGTGAATTGCACCAAGTGGGAATTGCACCAAGTGGGAATTGGACCAATTGGGATTGGACCAAGTGAGAATTGGATTAGAAAAAGTGGGCTTTGGACCAAGTAGGAATTGGACCAAGTGGATTGGACCAAGTGTGAATTGGACCAAGTGTTTATTGGACCAAGTGTTTATTGGACCAAGTGTGAATTGGACCAAGTGTGAATTGGACCTATTTGACCAAGTGTGAATTGGATTAGAAAAAGTGGGATTGGACCAAGTAGGAATTGGACCAAGTGGGAATTGCACCAAGTGGGAATTGCACCAAGTGGGAATTGGACCAAGTGGAATTGCACCAAGTGGGAATTGGACCGATTGGGATTTGACCAAGTGTGAATTGGACCAAATGGGATTGGACCAAATGGGATTGGACCATGAGATCAGAACATGGTCCAATTTGAATTGGGTTAAGTTGGATTTGAACCAAGTAGGAATTGGACCAAGTGGGATTAGACCTTGGGATTGAACCATGGGATTAGACCAAGTGTAAATTGGAACATGTGTGAATTGGACCAAGTGTGAATTGAACTAAGTGTGACTTTGATCATGTGTGACTTTGATCATGTGTGACTTTGATCATGTGTGACTTTGATCATGTGTGACTTTGATCATGTGTGACTTTGATCATGTGTGAATTGGATCAAGTGGGACTTGGACTAAGTGCAAATTGGATGAATTAGGAGTTGGACCAAGTGGGAATTGATGGACCAATGGGAAATTGATGGACCAACTGGGATTGGACCAAAGTCTGACAAGTTTACACAAGGGGGATGGTACGATTTTAAATAATAAAAAGTTTTTTCAATCTTGATAGAATGGCCTTCATTCACCCCAAAACCCCTCGTGAAATCTCTCCGCGCCGATATTTCAAAATACCGTTTTGATAATGAAGCAGAAACGTGATTTGTTGAGCCCCATAAAAAAACGAAAATACTGGTGTAAAACTAATATTTGGTCGTGACCAAAATGGAGTACACTTTCGGATCATAACTCCCAACCAACATCATTCTATAGACCCTACGATTTTCACATGTACAATGGAGAAAAATAGTAGCTTTCGTCTGATACTAAATTTTCGACCCTATTTCCGGTAAAATCGTAGCTTCTGGGGACGAAGCTATTAGCGATCGGGCCATGGTACCTTTCCTCATAATCCTGGCCCTGGGAAGAATTCATGTGTTAACCCTAACCCTAATACTCAAAGGGCGGAAAACTAGTTCCAACCAATTCATCAGTGTGAGAACCACAGCAAGGATACTACACAGAGCAATGAGTAAAAACAGTACAGATACAAAGTGTTTCTATATAACTGCATTAGTGTGTGTGTGTGTGTGAGGAGGAATGACATAATATGTTGAATGAACTCTGATGTCAAGAAGTCTTGTTGCCTTCCAAACCAGTTTGTGCTAAATAATGATAGTCCTGAAACATGGTCAAACTGATCATAATGGCACAGCTTTGCAAAACAATAGGTGTTTGTGTCCAGGTGTTAACCAGTTCTTAAACAGTCAGTTACAAAATCATGATCACAGCCAAGGATGTTATATAGACCAGTTAACAGCAATGTTTGTAAACATGTTAGGGCTTGGTATCTTGAAATAGGTCAGCCTGACTGATACACACTGGGCAATTGTATCTGTTAGAGTTTTAATACTATGGGCCATAATGATTCGCAGGCAACAAAAGAAGTGACATAGGATGTTAACTGGTCTATAGACTGGATGACCACCCCTTTCTTGTGCAGTGTACCATGTAGGGCACTGAAAATATTACAATATTTACATATTGGGTGTATTGGGATGTTTTGTTGTAGTTGAAGGAGGTAGTTTGTGTGCTTTGAGGTGCAATGATCATGTGAGCATACTAATAGGTGACTCAGAACCGAGCCACTAAGTATCATGGGTATAAGGTGCATTTTTCACCCAAGAATATCACTTAGGACCCGAAACTTTCAGCCCACAGACTACCCATTTTGGTTTTGTGATTTCTACAATGCATTTACATTGCTGAGCATCCTAAATTGATCTAGAGTAAGTGAATGTTATAACCTGTGACTGATTTGTTAAATTTGAAAGGACTCAAAACGGACAATAGGGTGTCGACATTTCAATTTGAACATCACTCAAAGAGAGGTTGCAAAATCGCTAGAACCCTTCTCAGAAGTGACCAAGCAACAACCTCCATCAAGACCCTTCTTTTTTCCACAGGTATGCAGGTTGAAACTCCATGGTTTTAACATACAAGTGGAGTCACTTTGGTTTTGCTGAAAGGTCACCAAAGGCTGAGTGGAACTCATTAAGCATGAATATCGTGACTCATCCCAGCATAAGGTAGTAAATGAGCTCCACTTTTGAATTCTGATAGGGAGGGGGAAGGAGGGCAATTGGGTCATAAAACTCTGTTCACCTAGCTAACCCTGTCTGAATATTATTCAGTTAGGAAATATTCTGTGAGTTATTTTGCACAGAGCGTGGTTGAGGTCAATCCCATAATGCTTACAGTTGTACCTCTACTTCCACAGAGCTGTATACCATGTCAGCAGTTGGAGATAAAAAAGTGGACTAAGAATTGAAGAACCACAAGACCTTTTTAAATCAACTGGACTATGAAAAAAGTAACAGGATTTTTGGGAGTTGAGAATAGACTGAGGTCATGTGACCTCCTCAAGGTGCAAATCGGACTCAGAGGGCATTGTGGGATGGAATAAATACACATCTGGATTTGGTACGTTATGAATGACCAAGTTTTAGTTTTTGTACAATGAGGATGAGCTATGTGAAACTTGAGTCCAACCTATGATGAGCTTATTTGCTGAAAGGATGATGAATGCCATACCTTATTGGAGTGAACTTTTTATTTGATTTGTGAGGGATTAGCCCAAAACTTAGTAAGGCAATATAAGGATCTGAGTTAAAGCGCGTTCAGTGATTTGTTCAATCTGAAAAACCAAAACTATTAAAAAATCGCTTTTTGCACATTTTGGGGGAGGGTACAGGTACACTAACATGTTCTGCAAATGATAATCTCCAAAGTGCCCCAATAAGAACGATGTTAGGTTCTTTTAGGACTAAAGTTTCCATATGGACACTTCCTTTTACTCACAATCCAATGGAGGAGGAGAGGCGAGGAGGGATGAGATTGATTTAATGACACATTCAACACTTCATCTCATTTTGGTGTCATGAAAGATACTGTATTTCAATTCACTTATACGTTAGAAGCAGGAGGACACTTGAGTACTCGGAGAAAATCTGTGAGGCCGAGTATGGCCTGGAAACCAAAGCACATGAAATCACAGGCCGACTGAGGGTCGAACCTAGGACCACAATAGTGCGAAAGCGAGGGAAGACCACTGTGTAACCACCCACAATCCAATGGGCTTCATATTTTGAACCGCAGTGGTGGTTGTGGTAGTCTTGCCAACATTATTGTTAAGAAGTATAAACCATGTGATGTTTTGGCAATCATCCTTCACTCCACCATCTTCCAAGAAAATGTATCAGTAAATGTGCCTTTAACAGGTGCATGGGAGATTGCGCATAAGCAGATTGCCCCTTAAAGGGCCAATTTTTACATTGATATATGATACTGCTTATCTGCAAAAATATTCAATTTAAAAGGATTAAGTTTGGAAAGGAAGCAAGTGTAGGAGGAGAAGTATGAGGGTGGGTTGAGGGAGGAGGATGATTGAATAGGGAAAGGGGGTGGAAGGAGGGAGTAAGGGCGATTACTGTGAGTGTGAGGTAAATCCGGCCACCCCATCATTGGGACAAAACGATTAAAAGCCCCGTTCTGGATTTACGTACTACTTTTTACTATATATATTATTACTACTAAGCGTAAAAATGTTTTCTATGGTACAAAAATGCTGAAATTTCTACTTTAGTGTTTGACTCGAAGAAAAATTCAGCCCATGTGTTATATTGAAACATAAGCAGTTTCACTTTGCCTTTGATTTTGCTTTTAATGTATCTGTAGACAATACCAAGCACAAACAAGCAAAACAACAATTTTCAACACAATTCTTCATCTTTGTGCCATAATTCTGTACAATGTTGTCTCATTAAATCAAGATTACCTTACCGAAGGGTTTAAAGCCAGCATGAAGGTGTACCACAAATTCAATTATGTGATCCAGCGTTTTACGGGTCCACTAAGAAAATCAGTTCCACTGAAAATCCTCAAAGAAATAAAACAACCAAATAATGAACTAAATGAATAGAGATTATATACGGAAAACCTATTGGTAAACTGTATTCGGAGATCTCCAATTTACCTTGTATGTTTGCTTATAGCTGGAATTAGCCATAACTTTCCTGTTTTCCCCACGTACACCAGTGTTGTACTTTTTAGATTAAAAAGCAAAAAGTCATGTAATTGGAACTTAAAAAGTTTGCTATATGAGGTCACTAAGGTCAAAATGTGAAAGATTAGTACAGCCCTACCACATCCCGCTGCCGCAACAGCCTATGTATGGGCCTGAATAACATAGGCGTAAATCCTTGGGGATGGGGGGATATATCCCCCCAATATTTTGATGAGGGGGTATGTTCAATACGATCATCCCCCCAATGTTGATGCCTGTTCATGTGTTTTTGACCAAAAATAACCTCATATTTTACCATAATAGTTTAAAAATGGTAACTTTTGCGCGCGAAATTTTTAGCGCGCTTTGCGCGCACATGTGCTAGTAATCGATCTTTACAGCAAACCCCGTTTCATTCATAAATTTTCATCCCCCCATCCCCCCAATGTCAAAAAGAAATTTACGCCACTCCTGAATAAACTTAACAAGACCCTAGAATCTGTAAGGTTCTTTTGCCATTAATTTTATCATATTTTCTTCATAAAATCCATTCATTTTTCACACAAATGTAAACACTTTTTGGAGCAGATGTTTCAGCTTTAGTACTAACTGAAATTAGGTCAAAAGAGAAAGGCTCCTGTAAGTTTCTATTCCAGTCCAACCAACCCCAGGCACTTACAAGTGTGAACCAGAGGGTGTTTTGAACCAATCCCATAATGCATTGCAATATGCCTATACTGTACTGTACAAAACACTTAATGGTAGTACTTAGGGATAAAAAGGGTTCAAGAAAAAGTGTTCAAGAAGTTAGAGGACCACAAAACATTTTATGATGCTAAAAATTCCCTAAGTACTAATGCTTTAGGGGCTAAAATGAGTGTAGAAGTCCAGGGTTTTGTGTGTTAAGAATAGGAATTTGGTGGGATCACATGACCCTATTGAGGTGAAATTTCCCAAAACTGGTGCATTGTGGGATTGACTCAATACACCCTATGAGTGTGAACAAAAACCTCTTCAAATGTTGTGCGATAATGGTTTTGGCTGTACAAGGTGAATGGTCAAAAGCACACATACTTATATCAATAGTATGACTTTGTATGGATTTTTTCCTTTGTTAGTCAAGTTCACAACTTTCTGTAAAGGATTTATCCAATATGGACACTGGTGCACATACATATGCTAGTACACTATTTCTTAAAATCACTTATTTTTAACCTGCATCTTGTGTTCTCTGCTTCACAATTTCAAATTATGCTGTAGAGATTGGCTTTGGAGGGGGGTTTAAGTTGAGTTAAGGCTGTGGGAGTTAGGGTTTAGAAATTAAGGGTTATGGGCAACATGTAGAGGTTAAGGATTAGGTAGTGCAGTACTATTTTATTGCAGCTATAAATGTGTAATTTAGGCATTTGGATATTTTGAGGTTTTGCTTCACATATTGCTTTAGGGTTTTTGGTTTGAAGATTAGAGTTTGGCAGGGGGTTATATTGGAAGGTTAAGGCTGTGGAATCAAGGGTTTAGAAATTAAAGGTAGTAAGCAGTTAAGCGGTTAGGATTAGCAGAAGCATTACTATTTTTTGCAGCTAAAATTGTTTCTATTAGCATTTAGGGCTTAGAGGTTTACAAAAAATTATGGGTAGCAGTTAGGGCTTAGTGGTTAAGGTTTTGGGTAGCAGCCAGGGCTTAAAGGCACATCATTTATTGCTAAATCATAAAATCAAAAAAAATCATCAAAAATGATCAAATCAGATTTATGTAATGTCTGTAACAAGTCAGTACTGGTACCCTAACCTACCATGCCATGATAAGACCATAGCAGCCCTAATAAGGACGATCGTATATTTTAGCCCATTACCGTCTGTACTGACCTTGCTACAACACATCTTAAATTGAGATCATAATCTTTGAACATACTGTTTTTCTTTCTTCCTTTTCTAGCATTGTTCGTTGAAGAAGTAACTTATGAGAATTCTCAGACTTATATCCTTCATTTTTATTCTACGCTATTCCTGCAATTTCAATATTTGGACTCTTTCGCGTGAAGTCACACTGATAGTGTCTTTAAGAGTTTTTGGATTATGGGTAGTAGTTAGGGCTTAGTGTTTAATGGTTATGGTGCAGTTAGGGCTTCTTGTAGGGTTTTGGGTAGCAGTTACAGCTTCTACTGGATCAAGGTAGGCAGTTAAGTTTTGGGTTTTAGGGTATGGTAGTCAGTTCGGGCTTAAGTGGTTAAGGGTATGGTAGCCCCAAGTTAGGGCTTGTGAGTGTGTTATGGTTATGGTAGCAGTTAGGGCTTAGTGGTTCATGGTTATGGGTAGCAGTTAGAGCTTGGTTAAGGGTTATGGGTAGCAGTTACACTTCTTGTTTTCGGGTACAGTTTAGGGCAGTTGGTTACGGTGTTATGGGTAGCATTAGTGGCCCTGTGGTGAAAGGGTTATGGGTAAAGTAGCAGTTAGAGCTTAGTGTTAAGGGTTATGGGTCATTAGGGCTTGGTGTTTAATGGTTATGGGTAGCAGTTAGGGGCTTATTGGTTAAGGGTATGGGAGCAGTTTAGGGCTTAGTGGTTACGGGTATGGGTAGCAGCCTAGGCTTAGTGGTTAAGGGTTTTATTGGTAGCAGTTCGAGCTTGGTGTTAAGGGTATGGGTAGCATTTAGGGCTTAGGTAGTTTTGGTTTTAAAAAAGGGCTTATGAGTAGCATTAGGGGCTTGTGGTTAGGTTATGGGTAGCAGTTAGTGCTTAGATGTCTAAGGGTTATGGTAGTAGTTAGGGCTTAGAGGTTTAGGTTATGGTAATGTTATTGGCTTAAGGATAGCAGTTAGGGCTTATGGTTACAGATTATGGTAAGCAGTTAGGGTTTGTAGGTGTTAAGACGCAGCAGTTACGGCTTAGGGTATAGGGGGTTATAGTTAGGGTTGGTATAGTATTTTGAGGCCGACAAGAAATGTAAGATCGTTTCTCTCTTGCTTTGTAACACAAAGTTGATTCTTTTAGAATATTCTGCAATATCTTTCAAGACTTTGTGTCGAATTTTTGCAGTATTACTTCACTGGTGAAGAAAAAAAAGAGTTTTTTAAGTAGTTGTCCCTACATGATGGAACTGAAGGATTTTATCCTACTCTTTAGTATTTCCTTTGTTTAAATTGGCACGATCAGGAACCCTGTATATTGAACGAAGAGAGGTGGTGGGTATTGAAAGTGATTTGAAGTAAAATTTTGCTGGACTTAACAAATGATACAAAATCATCTCATAAATATTATAATCCCAATAATCCCAGTGCTTCAGTTTATTAAATTTGTTCATCTCACCATGAAATGAGAAATTGAGGAACGCAAGCATATCACTTTTCCACAAAATTGAAGTCAAAAGAAAGAAAGGCTTCTGTAAATATTCTCAATACTACAATTACAGGCACACGTTCGACACAAAAAAAACCTCCAAATGCCACAACGTGATTGGTCACGACCAAACACACTTTCATCGGACATGGGCTTTATAATAGGGGTTCCTTCTTTGTTATTCAAGTCTTAAATTTTATGTGTAGGGAATGCAGTGACACAGCTGGTCCAATTACAGTATGCCTCATGTCATTTTTATAATTACTTCATAATTCCTATTTATGTAGTAATTCTGTTGTGGTTGTATAGTGATTGATATTGTAAGGTCAATTTGGCCTTTAATTTGAAATTAAATTAGGTCAGTCTAATTGTGTTTCTTTATATCATAATGCTTTAAAATTAATTTCATTTGAATATTATTTACAGTTAATATTTGCTTTTTCATTAATATATTTAGGCCATTTTGTGGACGTTATCTGCTAATAAATTTCTTCTTCTTCTCCAATGTTCACATTACCCGCCCCCTCTCTCCCCACACCCTTTCTCTACTCTCTCTCTTCTCTCTTGTAAAAAAGGTAAAAAAAGTGGCATAACTACAAACATTTTAAAATATACTGCATATTTCAGAAATCTCAACATCTTGTGGTCTTCGATGCACTAGTACACATTAATGCTTTCTTGGTTTCTTTTTTGTGCTATCAACCCCTGATGTAAGTCTGCCAAAGCAAAGAGCCTGAAAAGAGGATCAAAACTGGATGTTACGACCGGCCAAGAGATGAGGGGGGGGATTTTTAGTTACGCTATGCTTTTCAGAACAAATCCAATACATATTAAACACCAAGAAACAAATAATGCTACTGGGGAACTAATAATAATATAATGAGGTGGATTTATATAGCGCCCTTTTCACAAATAGGCAAAGCGTGTTGCCAATTATTTCACGCTTGACATTCAGGAATGTTTACACTCATTCCCTTCACACTAGGTCGGCAGCTGGCTATGCGCACAATCCTATCAGACTCAGATTGTAATATTCCCCTAACAGCTACCGAATATCGCTTGGGGCGCACGAAGCAAGTGAGGGTAAAAGTGCCTTGCCAAGTGCACAACATTGCCACGCGGGGGCTCAGAAAACCACACAACCTTCAGGATCATGAGGGAGTCGGACCTGTCAGGGTTTGATAAGCACAAAAAAGGTAAACAAAAGCATTAATGTGTTAATCGTGCATCAAGACCACTAGATGTTGATGATTTTCTCAAATATGAAGGATATTTTTAAATGTTGGCTAGAGTTATGCCACTAGAAGATTAATTTGCTCAATGTACGCAATGCTGCCACAATATAACGCAAAAAAAAAATTGTTATTAAGTTATCCTACACATGATAACAAGCAAGACCCTTAAAACAGTCCCATTTGTTTAAAACTTTGAAATGAACTTTTTTCCATGTGAGTCAGGGTGCAAAAGTTGTTCTTTCCATCGGAGCAAAATGCAATGTCACATAGGAATCCACAATTTTCAACATTTCCTTCGGGTAGCACGGCGCTCCCAGCTCCCGCATTTTCTTCTTAGCAACCCCTGCTGGAGTCCTAATTTTAAACTCCTAGTTTTGCTGTGAAAATTAAACGATTTTTCTTTTCAACACCTATTGAAAGTAGGATAAGGAAGGTTACTTCAACCTCAACACATTCAATTTTGTAATTGACAACTTACTTCTACCGTAGTTTGACCTATTTAGTGTCCGGGCGCTAAAGTCCTCTTTTCAGCATACGTTTATTAAAATGTTGAACTCAAAGTCAAAATTGGAGTATTTACTTGTAATTGTGTAAAAATGCCTTTTTTTCCAACCTTATCAGATCCTAAGCCAAGATCATTTTTTTCCAATTAGTTGCCATGAAAGGACGCTTACAGAGTAGTCACTTGGAACATTCTGTAGGGGGCGCTTTTAGGGGAGGGGCGCTAATTAGGGTGGAATATGGTATACATGTGTTTTGGACAAACAGCACCAATATTAACCTTCGGTCAGGAAGGAAAAATATTAAACAACTTAAAAATTAAATAATGAAAATAAGCACCCATTGAGTAATACACAATAGAAATTGACCATTAGGCCCTTTAAAAAAAATATCGATCCCGTCCTCCTCCCTCACCCCCACTTTTGACCTGCCGCATCATTTTTTTTATGTAAAAAATGATGGAAACCCATACCTGA
Source organism: Ophioderma brevispina (assembly GCA_023653785.1). NCBI lineage: Eukaryota > Metazoa > Echinodermata > Ophiuroidea > Amphilepidida > Ophiodermatidae > Ophioderma > Ophioderma brevispina. The sequence goes on from JAMKCH010003863.1 coordinate 19,560, forward strand.
AAATTCCATGTCAGTGCCATCTGAAAGTTATAGCACAGTGTTACATTGTAGTTCCAACAGTTGGTTGCAGCCCAGTTCCGGTGCTACTTGATAACGGAATGAGCACACGGGTAATGAGAGTAGACATGACTAGTCTCGAGGTTCACCAGACCATTTCAAGAAGTCTAGTTTCGTGCCAGTTTGGCGCTATCGCCAGAAATCTTTGCAGCTAATACCGGAGAGTCTACGATGGGACTACGAATGGAGGTTGTTGGAGTGGCCAAATCGTGTACAATGATTTCAGGTACGGATAAACCCCAAAATCGTTGTGGTGAAAAATTTGTATTGTGCCATGACCCTATGATTGTGAATTCGAGCCCGGCTCACAGAATAAACTGAGGTGTAAGGATGTGATGCAGCGGTCTCATGGGTCGGGTGGCAGTACACGTACAGTCTCATGTTATGACAGTGCTGTGGTATTATCGGCTGCAGCATTCGACAGATGTTATTGACTTTTTGTTATTTCAGCTTACTCATACCATAATGTGGGCAGGTTGAGGTTTGTAGTCGTAGACAAAAGATGTGCATTGTAGTAAAATAATATGGTAAAATGTGAGATCTTTTAAAATAGTAAAGGGTAAATATAGTCAAACAAATGGGGGGGTGTTGATCCTGAGCCTGAGGGGGGGGTGCAGGGTGATGGAAATGGCACCGAACATTGTCGTCGAAACGATGATACAACATATACGATGATACAACATGGGCTTGTACATAGATGTTTGTTACTAGACTCTGTAAAAATTTCAACAGTGTGAACTATTGTGTTACAGTATTGCTTCATGTATGAATGATAGCCCACTGGCTTATTTTAAGACACACTGCCGAATAATAAACAAAAAAAAAAAGACTCCCTTCCCTCTGTCACTTTTCGAAGACCAGTAGGACGGGAATCTAACTAGTTTTTTAAGCGGGCCTTATATCAAAACAAGGCATGGCATGTTTATCTTACAAATCTTTGCACTCATTTGCAAAATCTAAATTAACACTTTCTCAAAGAGGAAAAAAATCAATTCATTTGCATTATATTCTTGAGAAAATTAAACACTCTTTCCCCAGCAAATTTTATTCAAAAAAAAATTCCAATTTAAAGTCACAAACTAGGTTAGTCACAAATTTGAACAAAAAACTAACCCAAAATGCTGCACTATTATTGGTCAGTGAACACACAACTCACTCCTGTACTGGAATCCTTTAAAAAGGGGTTGTTCTTTGTTATGCAAATTCTGGAATAATATGTATAGGAAATGTGCAGCAGCTGGGCCATTTATATTAAAAACTACTGATGGCGGAAAGGGGGTTTATAAGTGTTGATTAATTATGACTTTGTTGGTTCCTTTGTTAATCTCTGCAAATATTATTGCTCTTTCTTTGGTAGTTTGTGGCAGTGTATTGAAATAAAAGTTTTGGGTTAATAACAAATGTGTACTACCATCCCCCCAAACAACACAAGAATGCATGCATGCTGCATACACCCACGGATATGCATGCACACACAACCCACACCTAATGTGAACGCCACACAAACAAATGCTATAAACAGACAAAAGTTATTTCAAAGCAAAATATCTAGGATTTCCATGTCATAATCTTGTTTGATGGCCACTCTACACCCAATAATGACATCATAATTCAAAAAGGTGTGTTGTTGAGAAAAAGGGCTCAAAAGAACAAGAACTTATGGTAATAGTATGGGACAATCCCCATCCACAAAACTTTTAACACGTCCTAGAGAAACAAAGTTTGCCAACCTTTCTATCCAAGGGGACGGAAATTTAAATCCTTTTGTTTTCATTTCATGGCCTTCAAACTACCAAATTTGATGGAAAAGAGAAGTTGCAATTTTACCACCAAACTTTAAACAAATTTAAACTTCACCAAAATATTGTTTTACTCGGTGATTGGCAGGGCAGACCCCACTTTCACTGAAGCTGGTCCTTACAAAGGGCTTTTCTTCTTTGGTATGAAAGTTCTTATAACTGTAGTATAGGAATGTCGGGTACTGCAAGCTGTAACGATTACATTATGCTCATATCATTTTGATAATTATGATTATTTTATAGCCACTCGAGTAAATTCCCACGTTTATAAAGTTTTTTGAAAACAGTGGCACCACACAGATTGGGAAATTAACATACAGCTGACTTTTTAAAAATAATGTTCAAAAAAAAGTTAATTAGACCCATGACCATTTTGGCTTAAAATCCTTTTAAACATACTACTGTGAGAGCGTGTGAGCAAAACCTGAATGGGCCTTGGTTGAAATGGAAGATGGGAGTGCACGTCCCCATGTATTCTTCAAAGGTTTACAAATTTAAAATTGTACAAAGTAAATTTGGTTATTAGAAAGCAGGCGGGAAACAAATGTTTAAGGGCCATTCCAATGAGAGATTTCAGAACCAGTGTCCCGAAAAAAAAAATGTAGGAAAATTCTGATGATTTTGGTAAATGTAGTGTAAAGCTTTATATCAAAAATATCCCTATCTGTAAAGGATTAAGCTGAGAACTGTTTCGTGTACAAAAAATGTGAATGAAATTTCTAATTTCGTATAGGAGTCAATACGAAATTCAGCCTAAGTTTCTATGAAATATAAGCATATTACAAATCCCTTTTGTTTTATTTAAGTATTTCTGTAACTCAATAAAAGTTATGGAATCTATTGGGATCTAATCATATAGGAAATCAATACGATCACAGAAAGAAAATATGGATGACGTGAAATCCGTGTGCACCTTGAATTGTTAAACATGCTTAACTCATTTGGCAAATTATACTATTTTGACAGGACTAATTGTATTCAGAAGGAGTTTGAAAGTATTGAGGATTTAGGAATTGACAGTGATAGTAGATTTAATTTTGATATTTTAGTGAGGTAAGGATAGAGAAAAATGCCAAAAGAAAGCCCCTCTCAATTTCTTAAATTATTATTTCCCTATTGTTTGTTAAATTGACGTTTAAGTGAAGTTAAGCCTATGTATTTACCAGCGGCATAAACAGGGATCATTTATCAGAGGGTACAATCCAAGTTTGAGGCAGGACAGGGGATTTTCCAAGTTGTGGTTTTGCGGGAGATTTTCCTGGGTAGAGGTGAAAATTTACTAGTGAGCAGTCAAGAAATGGCTAATTTAAACATGATTTCAAGCGTTTTTCTTCATGGTCAAAGCTATATGGCGGTGGCAACTGCCACATTGTACCCAGCTGCCCGTTTAGGCTTGATTCTACATTACAAGACCAAATAAATCAAAAAGCTTCTATAAAGGAAAGAATATTGCAGAATAAAATCAAGATGAAATGAGTTTAATTAATTTTATCATTATATTATAGATTACTTGCAAAAATAATGTAAATTACTAACACACAAACTAATTAGATAAAACACACATTTTGAAGTATTACTAACAACAACAGCCTTTTTCACCATTCCAATGCATAATAGCCCCACCCCATCCTCTCAAACTTTCCCGCCACACCCAAACCACCTCGGGGTTTAATGGCAAAGCGAAAATATGTGTAAAAATTAACCATTTCACGGGAAATGATCTGGCATATAAATATTATTTTCTCTCTAAATACTTGTTTCTAACAGCACAACAAAAATATTATCATTTGAATCAATTTTGAGATTTACTAACAAGTTAGCCAAAAATAATTCACTAAATGTCTGACCCAAAATTGGTTAAAAAATAATTTTGGAGGTTCAAAATGGTCACTGTAATCAGTATTTAAATCTTATGGATCAAAACTTAAAACATGGACTAAAAGGAAGACAATATTGATGTGGCAATAAAAGTACTCGAATTGGTTTGAAACGCAGGGCACGCGACCGCCACGTTCCCCTACAAGAAGACAAAAGAGTTAAAGGGAAACTGGTGCATTTAGAGGACCCCTCTTTGATGAGTATATGTTAAAGGAATGGGGAAGGGAGGGAATGAAGCAGCATTTTAAAAATGGAGCAAAAGAAAACCAAATATTTAAAATGGAAGAAAAAACTAACAAAAGAGAAAGAAGGAAAGAAGAGAGCAAAGAGAAAGGAGAAGAAAGAAAAGAGCCGAATGTTTCCCCTTCATATTACGAGGAAGGTGTTTTTTCCTGTCTTGCAATTTACTCCAACAAAATAATTTACATGAAAAAAATGAGATTTGTTCAGCGCACAAAAACACAATTGTGATAATTTTTGACTAAATCTAACATCCCTCAACAGCTAGTGATTTTATAACATTTTTTTAGAAAATACGCAAAGTGATATCATTAATTATTTATAACCTGTCCTAAAAGTATACAACACACATAACCCCCATATGTTCTAACAGTGCCAAATAAGAATGTCATTGAATATTGTTTGCTATAGTCTGCAGAGTGGATTAAGAATTCTTGAAAATATGCAAATGAGGCATTAATATCATAAACCTGTCCCAAAAGATACAGCCATGGACCTCATCATGGTCTTCACTGTGCCACATTTGAAGTTCATTGACTTTACTGTATAAGTAGGAAATTACGATTACTAGATATTTCACAATTTTCAGTTTTGCCAACTGTTGAGAATTTAATTTCACGTATTATTGACATCAATTGATAAAATTCTATTGCAAAAAGGTTCTGTCGTGAGTTTTTATTTTTGCGATTTTAGTTCACTAACAAAAATTCGCAAAAATAAAAACCCTCGCGAAAAATTTCCACTTATACAGTAGTCATTGGTTTAATCTGTGAGTGGATGAATGACTGTTCAACGTCCATCCAAACATCCAGGCAGGCATCCATCCATGACAACATCACATAGGCCTTCCAAACATGCTGTGGGGGGTGGTGGCATACCGAGGGCAGTCGATCCAGAGGGGGCAACGGTCTACAAGTCTCGTCCCGCCAGAGGAGGCAACCTTTTGTAAGTCCTCCAGGTAAGTTGCTCCAATCCTGGGCTCAAATAAGTTCTGAACTTGACGTGTTTGCGAAAATTTCCAAATTTATTTTAATTCAACTAAAAATTAGCTTGAAAATTGGTCAAAAAATTCCCCAAAGAAGAGGGATGAAAATGCATATTTTGGCCCCTATCATCCCACTTTTTTGAGCCCACTGGAGCAAAATTATTAGGTTCAAAACTTCAGGTTAATTACAGGTTTTGTTGATCACACCTACATTGACACTTTGAAATATTGAATAAAGTCCGTTTTAAAATAGCTCGAAGGCTTAAATGTTGATGCTAGTGGGCTTCATGTGAGGGGTTAGAGATCCAGTGTTTGGACCCGATGCAAAAAATCGTCTCTTTTATTTTTAGAGCAATTTTAAGCAGTGGCAACACAATTTTGACAACTGATATAAGTAGGGGGACATGCCAGAAGAGCTAGTACCTCTGCAAAATCCAGAAAAAATCCATTGCAGAATCTTGCCAGTAGGCCCACAAAGGTCATAATTTGTTATGTTTATAGAACCCTCGATAGGGCTTTTTTCCCATAGAAAAGCTGTGTTAAACTCGATTGTATGAAAAATCATATTGCCAGCAATTTAAAATTTCATTAAAATTTACACCAATGAAGTTAGTGGAAACAATATCCAATTAGTGTAAAAGTGTGTCGCCGTTGATATTTTTGGTTTTATTCTCGTTTGTCATAATAAATGAGATCCCACTATAATCCTACCCCCTGAATTTAAAGGTCTGTATTTGTAGTTTGTAACGAGAGATTCACATATCAAGGTCCTAAAAAACTGAAAGTACTGATTTTTGCCATGAGTGGTAAAGCTTTCATAAAAATATCCCTATCTGAAAGGATTAAGCCAAGAAATGTTTCTTTGGTACAAAAAATTGTAAAATTTATAATTTCTTATAGGAGCAAATACGAATTCAGCCCTTGTTTTATTATTGAAATAAGCAAATCAAAATTCAATTTTTTTTTCCTCTATTTTAAGACATTTCGGTTAGCCAAAACAAGGTAAGATATCTATTGAGTGTCTAATATTTTATGAAATTAATATTATGACACCAATATTGGGGTGCCTCACAATCTTGTGTTGCACCTATAAGCTCCTTCCGGGTTATTTAAAACAGGTGGACTATACTAGGGTCAGTACAGTGGAGGCATTATACATCTCATGCGTTTTTGTTCTGCCTCTGAACTATAAGTAATTTCGTTGATCAGCTCAGTGGAGCCTGTAAAACTACATCCTCTTCTATATAAAAATAACACCATATCTAAATCACTGATGCAGGGACATTAGTTAGTCTAGTGTTTAGCCTGTTCAGTCTGACAGAGTGGCCCAAATCTTCCATTGTTGATTTAATACGCTGTTTATTAGACCGTCAGACCAGAAGGTTTTGGTTCGAAGAACGAGATACCAAGAGCTGAATACGGGAAAAATTCAGAGAAAAATATACTTTTGAATATTGAAAGTATGCCGGAGGACAGTTGTTGCGTGTGCCCCAGGAGAGGGCGTAAAAGTACTTATGGGGGTCAAAATATTTGAAATGCTCTTATCTATTGAAATATAGCTCAAATTATTCCTTAGATTACAGGGAGTAAAAAAGTACAATTGGGTCACAAGTGTGTGGTGCTTCCTTTCCAAGATATTGGGAAAATAGGCTAAAGGTACTTGTTATTCAGGAAAGGTCAAACAATTGTAATACAAAGATCTTTGTAAAAAATGTTAAAAAAAATATTAATGATACTGATTTCAAAAATATGCTTTTTATTTGAATGGGTGGGTTCCCTTTCATAGGGACGGGTATAATGTCACTGTCCACAGAGTCCTACAGGGAATTTGTACCCTTCCATTATAACAAAAAAGGAGCTGCCGGAAAGTGCAAAAGCATTTCTATTTGGATCAGTATAATTAAACATTTAAAAAAAATATTTTTACAAACAAAATCTGGGTATTGCAACGGGTGACATTTCTTGAATAAACCAATGACCTTTTCCTTTATCTATTTTCCCACATATCTTGGAAAGGAAGCACCACACGCGTGGACCCAATGACTTTGTAACCTGGTTACCTATTAATAATTTGAGCTATATTATATTAGATTTAGAGCAGTTCAAACATTTGACCCCATAGTAAAACTTTAACCCTCTCCTGGGGGCTGGCTACACGCAACAACGCGTCCCCGGCAGACTTTCATATTTGCAAAAGTTCTATTCTTCCTGCTGGAATTTTCCGTGTTCCAGATATTGTATCTCGTTCATCTAACCAAACATTATGGGATGATGGCTAGTAGGCCTACACTGTAAAAAGTCAACGGATAACACTTTCAGCCTACTTTTTATATTTTACGCACAAAGGTATAGGAGGAGGATGTGCAGGGATTAACACTACACTAAAACTGTGTAAACAAGTGTTATTGTGAATATTGTACCAGAAGTAAAATCGTTAATAAGGTGTTTGCTGCAACGAGAGATTTTGAGGGCCAACAACATACTGATGCCATAATAGTTGAGAGAATGTGTGGCACAGTGGATAAGCGCAGGACTCGTGACCGTTAGGTTGTGAGTTCGAGTCCCATTGTGGTCAATGTGTTTGCATCCCTTGGCAAGACACTTTATCTCGCTTGGGTCACTTCACCCAGGTGTTAAATGGGAGCTGTTAGGGGTAGTCTTTCTGTGCAATGTTATAAATTGGCTGCAAATTTTCAATATGTGAAAACGTTATTTCCTAGTTGCAGCGGAATAAATGTAAGCGCTTTGAGGGACCATTGTATAAAGCGCTATACAAATCCTAGCATTGATTTATTATTAGTAATTTTATAGATTAGACAATCAATAGTTTCGTGACCTGTTATTTGGCTACAGAAACTGTTTAAAAGATAGAAAGAAAAAGTGAGTTTATTGCATTATATTTCAATATAAAACATTATCGAATTGCGTATTTGCTCTATCCGAATTAGGAATTCACATTTTTGTACCAAAGAAACATTTCAGCTTAATCCTTTCGGATGGGGATATTTTTGATGGAAAGCTTTACATCAGGGCAAAAAAATCAGTCACTTTCGATTTTTTAGGGAACCTGATGTGTGAAATCTCACGTTGACCTTTAAAGGGTTAATATTACTGTTAACAGTTTTAGTACTAATCTCTTACACAGCCTCCATACCTGGTGTGGAAAACACTACAAAAATAGCACATTGAAATGTTGAAGTGTTATCCGTGGAATTACAGTGTAACTTTGACAACATTTTTTAGCTATTTGGATTTGGAAATAACCATCTTTGAGCACTTCAAAGGAGTGTTCTATTTCAAACATAGTTACACAAAAGGGAACTGCTAAACATGAAAGTGCATATGCATTAAAGTTCTGTAACACTTAGACTTCTCCTATACTCCTCATGCAAATCGCACAAATAGACTAGGCGATAATTAATTACACAACTGAAGTTTGGGTGGGGTGAGAGGGAGAAAATGGTGAAAACATTCAGGCATAAAAAAACAATGACTATAAATGTATAAAATTCTGAAGTACTTCATATTATTTGCAACAAGTAAACCCACACATCATTCCCATTTAGTATGCGGGGAGGAGCGAAAGTTTACCCGCCAACTCAACACCAAAATTTAATTACGATCGCTGCTCTCCCGCCAAAAAGGGCATACTCCCAAAGTGGAGGTGTTTGTTTTCTTTAAGACTCCCCTAGCTGGACAAAAATACAAAGACATGTAAATTGAGGTTATTGTAAGATCAATAAAAGCTGACACGTCAAAATTATGCTAATCACAATTGTGGTGAGGTTGGAGTGTCCCATTGGAATGGCAATTTTCATGGCCTTTAATTGTTGTGCTTTTCGGGATCCATTGCTTATACCAAGGTACAGAGGTGCAATTTAGAGCAGCTATGGAACTTGCCTTCCTCCACCCTGGGCCGCCTTTCTACATTTTATTTCATTCACACATCGTACCGTCACTCCTCTACTGTTGGGTACCCATGCTTGTTCGAAGGAATTGAAAACACCCCCTTTTCGCATTTTTGTTTAAAAAAACCCCATTTTAGTGTAAGACAAGAATTTTTAGGGCAAAAAATATTACCCCTTTTTCGCGAAATCATGAATGATGTTTAATTGACACCCTTTCAAACAAACACGAGCTATGGTAAATACAGTCAACGAAACACAAATAACGAAAATGAGCAAAAATATATTAAGTATAGGTCTATGTTGTCAGCTGAAGATTGATGATTGATTACTTTGTTGACTGGAATCCATTCGAAAATCACACGACAAAAAGATAAATGCAACGGTGCGACCACCCTACCCCCCTTTTTAAAATTTTTGTGAACTTTCCAAATGAAAAAAGTACCTTTTTTTTATTTCGCGAAAAGTAAATTCGCTAACTAAATTGATCGAGGAAAACACCCTTTTTAGCAATCTACGAAGAGCATGGGTACGCCCACCGTAAGAGAAGTGAAGGTACCTGGTTCACACAACACAAATGACCATATGTGGACGTGCTGCAAACACGGATCTCATCTTCAGCTTCCTGGTATATGAGTGACCCCCTTTTTCATGCCAATTTTGGTAAAGAAATGGGTAGGATTTTCTTTACAATTGTCTATAATTTGTTTGCAAATTAGTAAATTTCTTCAATCTGAAGCCAAAATTTTCTTTAAAAATTGCTGGAAAAGGGTAGTCCAATTTCCTTATCTGAAGACAAAATTTTCAAAATTTCCTAAAAATGTTAAAATTTGTATTAAATTTGGCCCAAAATCTGCACCTCTGGTATAGCTATGGGTCCCCTTTTTCAGCAAAAATTAGTATAGATATGGGTCCTACTTCAAGACTCTCAAAGGCACATCCCTACTCAAACCAAACTTGACACCCCCCCAGTAAGAGACAAAAACTTTAATTTTGAATGTAACACCCAACCCTTACCACATTTTAGGTGTCACAGATCCTGCTCTAAAGTTAAACACTTCATTAATAATTTTGATTTATACATTTTTGTTTCACTTCCGCATCGTTTGAGTTTAGTTTTTAAACAGTGGCTGGGACTGAAGGTAATTGCATTGCACAACAGTTCTTGGCAAAAAATGAGAATTTATAACAATCTGTTTGGCTGCGGACGTTTGAATGAGAGTCTTAGAAATGTTCTTGGAAGGTATTTTTCAACCAATCAAGTGCAAACTGAAAGAATTTGTTATCATAAAAAATCTCCTCCTGTCCCTTTAAAATATCATATTCATTCCTACACAAATTTATAAGGTTTCCTCAATATTTTAATTAATTTTCTAAGAGTGGATCTCCACACTCACACACTTGTGTATTTTACTTTTGTAACTTAAAGGTCCATGGACATGTCCATGGACATGCTTTAAACATACTTATAATACCACCAAAAAATGGTTTCATTCATAGTATGTATTGGTATCAATGTAAAATCTGCATGAAGCAGTAATTGAGAAACTGTATATTTGATCAAAATTGGGCATAATATCATGTGTTTTGGACAAGCTTTCAAAGGAAATTCCCAAACGAAAGTGATTATTGCGCTGGCAGCGATGACCCGGAAGTGACGTCTGAGTAACAAATACATGATACGCCTCATGATCGTCATCGTGGAACGGACGTGCGCGTGGCCCAGTTGTCTTGCATACGAGGTACGAAAATTAGAAATGTCTACTCAGCCGTGTCCATGGGACCTTTAACATTTAAAGAACTTACGAAAATATCAAAGTCACTTTGAACTTCTACAAGATGGCATGTGATATTGTTCAAATCTTGCCGGGCATTCCCAGACCATTTTTAATCAGTGTTGAGTCTGTGTTGCCAACAAAACTGTCCACTTGCCGACACAATTTCCAACAAGAATTTTGCGGTTCTCGGCTTTCACGCTCACTATATATTCAAAGAATAAAAGCTGTGGGCCGCCCCATGACCTTTGACCTTGGCACATGACCTATGACCTCATCAACATATGAGGGATCCCATGGTGCACCTATGACACAAGTTTGGTTCCAATTGAACTTCAACTTTTCCATTGAGGTCAATTAAAAAAAAAAATTAACAATTTAGTGACACACACACACACATATACATACACCCACACATACACACACACACACACACAACGGATTGCTAAGTGGTCCTGCCAGCTATAGTTGGTGACCCACAAAAATTTCCGGCTCGCTACGTTCACCCAATAAATATAAGTTTAAAATTCAAAATTTTTGAAATTGTGTCGGCAAATGAACAGTTTTGTCGGCAACACTATTTTTTTCCCATCGGTTCAAAAATTTGGAGGGGGAGACCAGTATCATTACAAAATGGTTCAATTTACTGTTAAAATAAAAATATTCCACCTACATCTATGTTACATTAATACTGATCTTGCCTACAAGTTAAAGGTGCAACGAGAGATTTTGAGGCACCCAAATATTGTGTCATAAATAGTAATTTTATATAGATTAGACACTCAATAGATTTCTTACCTTGTGTTTCGCTACAGAAATATCTTAAAAGAGAAAAAGGGTGATTTTGATTTGCTTATATTTCAATATAAAACATAGGCTGAATTTTGTATTTGCTCCTATACGAAATTAGTAATTTCACATTTTTGTACCAAGGAAACATTTTTCAGCTTAATCCTTTCAGATGGGGATATTTTTGATAGAAAGCTTTACATCAGGGCAAAAATCAGAATTTTCACATTTTTAAGGGACACCTGTTATTTGAAATCTCTCGTTGCACCTTTAATATTTTGCCACCAGAATTCTGGAAATGGGGGGGTATCACACCACCACAGCTCCTGCTAGGAATGGCCCTGCATGCACTCGTCATACCAAAATTTAATTAATCCAGAGCTAATGAACAATCTGCAAGTATGCACCCTGATTAAAAAATCCCTAATTTCTGTACCTTTTGTAAAACAAAAGTAGCGTCCATTTTTAAAGGCCACTGGTCAGCATTACTCCACCATTGTTATGGAAATCAACCTCCAAACAAGTCCTATATAAAAAAAAAAAAAAAAAAAAAAAAAAAAAAAAAAAATTAACAATTTAGTAACACACACACACACATATACACACACACACACATACACACACACACAACGGATTGCTAAGTGGTCCTGCCAGCTATAGTTGGTGACCCACAAAAATTTCCGGCTCGCTACGTTCACCCAATAAATATAAGTTTAAAATTCAAAATTTTTGAAATTGTGTCGGCAAATGAACAGTTTTGTCGGCAACACTATTTTTTTCCCATCGGTTCAAAAATTTGGAGGGGGAGACCAGTATCATTACAAAATGGTTCAATTTACTGTTAAAATAAAAATATTCCACCTACATCTATGTTACATTAATACTGATCTTGCCTACAAGTTAATATTTTGCCACCAGAATTCTGGAAATGGGGGGGGGGGTATCACACCACCACAGCTCCTGCTAGGAATGGCCCTGCATGCACTCGTCATACCAAAATTTAATTAATCCAGAGCTAATGAACAATCTGCAAGTATGCACCCTGATTAAAAAATCCCTAATTTCTGTACCTTTTGTAAAACAAAAGTAGCGTCCATTTTTAAAGGCCACTGGTCAGCATTACTCCACCATTGTTATGGAAATCAACCTCCAAACAAGTCCTATATAAAAAAAAAACAAGAACACTCTCTAACCAACACCTGCTCAAAATTCCAATACATTTTAAAATTGGAAAAAAAAGTGACCATAGCTATTTGGCTCGTGGCATTGACAAGCGCTTTTGTTCTCTTCTGAAAGTGGTCGCGTGGGCGCTTTATCTCTTGGTCAATCAATCAAATAAAGCCAGATTACGGCAACAATTGAGACGGCACACGCTTCGCCGCTGATGCCTGTTTCAGATTTTTATTACTGCTCTTTTTACTCTCTCTATTAGCTCTTTTTTCAATTTAAAGTTCTGGTATTTACACACAGTGAAGGGCAAAATATTTATACACAAGAATGTGACTTAGTGACTAAGTGGATCTCTTTTGAAGCAGCAACACTAAAAACCAATGGTATATCCTTGTAATTCGCACATGCCTATTGTTCCCTTAAAAGTCACATTTTGAATCAAAGGTGACAATGTGTAAAGGCATGCAGACAGTAATTATTTTTTTACAAAAGCATATCTCCATTGATATGATACTATTGTTATGTCTGGGACTACTCAGTCGATAGAAAAATAGGTATTATTTTGCAAAATGAAGAACCAACCCTATTTGGGAAAATTAATTAAAATGGATTTTTTGGGGGGAGGATAGACTGTTCTGTTTGATTGCCTGTTTTTATAGTCCTGTTTTTTCTGTTTAATGTTATTTTATTTTGTATTATACAAAGCAAAATTCACTTGAGAAGCACTGGCATGATTCTTTCCTAATTTGTATATGGTAACCACATCTCTATTAGTGACTATACTTAAACAATTCTTACTCCGATTAAATCTATGGTAACAAAATGTCAACAACATATATTCATAGTTTTCAAAAATAAATATGTTAATCTTTTCCAGTAGAATATAGCTGACTACCATTTTTCATCATAAATAGAAATAGAAGTTGGTATCCAATTTATATGCGTCTTTTACGACAGTCAACACAGTTAAAACTGTTCTACTATATTGGTATGTTTTAGGTCTGAACAACTAGTGCAGGAATTGTTTACTGTTTATCATCACTGAAATTAACTTTTTATTCAAGGAAAAATATTTTTTATATATTTTAAAAACTATTTCATTTTTTTAAGTTTGAACATACATAATTATGTTGTTGCAAATTGTATTAATTGTACATAAAAAACATTACCACATTGAACTGACACACATTAAACCCACTACTATATTACAACTACATTAAGATTCACATTGCAAGTTTGACACCTAAATCTACCACACTCGAACCAACGTATTGAAGGAGCAGACATTTAACATTTAAAGGGAAAGCTAGCAAAATGTCACCCATTGTCATGCAAATTAGGTGACAGCTTGATTAAACCTCAGAAAAACTTGAACAAGCCTTCCTTTTTCTGCACCTGTCTGAATTCCAATACATCTTCAGAAAGCCGGAAAATTGCCCCACGGCACACTCACTAAAAACAAACCCATTGTTCGCGATCAATGGGAGAAAGTTGCTGTCGCGTGGGTCCAATAGTGCAGCCACCAATCACAAGGCAGCGCGTTGTCCGACCATTGTTGTGGTTAATTTAAAGGTCCAGGTGTATTGGTAATGATACGACTCAAAGGCCGAGACACACCCCTTTCCACAAAACAATAAAATTAAAGAGAGACCAAAAAACAAATCTCAAAGTTGAGATTGTAAAGGTCAACTCTGTTAACAGGATTTTTGCAACAGTTGGTAATCGACCCAAATAAGGAAGTAAGATTTGGAGATAAGTCCTATTTTTCTATTTTGTAAATATTAAGAATCTATTGTTTTGGACTCCTTCAAACCTTTTTGTATGTTAATGATAATCCGTGGTTTGGAGGTGGATATCAAAAAAAAAAAAAAAAAAAAAAAAAAAAAAAAAAAAAAAAAAAAAAAAAATTCCCCTACAATGAGACAAAAGATTTAAAGAAACTGGTGAATTTAGAGGACCCCTTTTTGATGAGTATATGTAAAGGAATGGTGAACGGAGTGAAAGCATTTTAAAAATGGAGGCAAAAGAAAACAAAAATTTAAATGGAAGAAAAACTAACAAAGAGAAAAGAGAAGAAAGAGAGCAAAGAGAAAGGAGAAGAAAGAAAAGAGCAGAAATGTTTCCCCTTCATATTAAAGACACTATCAGTGATTTGAAAAATATTTGAAATTTGCAGGAATAGCTTCTAAGTGAAGGATAAGTCTGTAGAATTCTCATAAGTTACCTTTTCCATCTGTAGAATTGACAGAAAAGGAAGAAAACGGCAGTGTTCCAAGATATGATTCTCCATTCAATTACGTGTTGTAGTAAGTGTCCGTTCGGACAGTAATGACTCAAATCTCCGATTCTGTCCTTATTAAAAAAAAAAAAAAAAAAAAAGGGGGAGGATAGACTGTTCTGTTTGATTGCCTGTTTTTATAGTCCTGTTTTTTCTGTTTAATGTTATTTTATTTTGTATTATACAAAGCAAAATTCACTTGAGAAGCACTGGCATGATTCTTTCCTAATTTGTATATGGTAACCACATCTCTATTAGTGACTATACTTAAACAATTCTTACTCCGATTAAATCTATGGTAACAAAATGTCAACAACATATATTCATAGTTTTCAAAAATAAATATGTTAATCTTTTCCAGTAGAATATAGCTGACTACCATTTTTCATCATAAATAGAAATAGAAGTTGGTATCCAATTTATATGCGTCTTTTACGACAGTCAACACAGTTAAAACTGTTCTACTATATTGGTATGTTTTAGGTCTGAACAACTAGTGCAGGAATTGTTTACTGTTTATCATCACTGAAATTAACTTTTTATTCAAGGAAAAATATTTTTTATATATTTTAAAAACTATTTCATTTTTTTAAGTTTGAACATACATAATTATGTTGTTGCAAATTGTATTAATTGTACATAAAAAACATTACCACATTGAACTGACACACATTAAACCCACTACTATATTACAACTACATTAAGATTCACATTGCAAGTTTGACACCTAAATCTACCACACTCGAACCAACGTATTGAAGGAGCAGACATTTAACATTTAAAGGGAAAGCTAGCAAAATGTCACCCATTGTCATGCAAATTAGGTGACAGCTTGATTAAACCTCAGAAAAACTTGAACAAGCCTTCCTTTTTCTGCACCTGTCTGAATTCCAATACATCTTCAGAAAGCCGGAAAATTGCCCCACGGCACACTCACTAAAAACAAACCCATTGTTCGCGATCAATGGGAGAAAGTTGCTGTCGCGTGGGTCCAATAGTGCAGCCACCAATCACAAGGCAGCGCGTTGTCCGACCATTGTTGTGGTTAATTTAAAGGTCCAGGTGTATTGGTAATGATACGACTCAAAGGCCGAGACACACCCCTTTCCACAAAACAATAAAATTAAAGAGAGACCAAAAAACAAATCTCAAAGTTGAGATTGTAAAGGTCAACTCTGTTAACAGGATTTTTGCAACAGTTGGTAATCGACCCAAATAAGGAAGTAAGATTTGGAGATAAGTCCTATTTTTCTATTTTGTAAATATTAAGAATCTATTGTTTTGGACTCCTTCAAACCTTTTTGTATGTTAATGATAATCCGTGGTTTGGAGGTGGATATCGTGAGTAGTCCTTTGTCTTGTTTTCTATTTCTTACAGGATATGGGTGTTTGTTTGAACCAGCTTCATTAAACTCAGACAAAATGGGTACATGCTATCCACTAGAAGAAATACTTGTCTTATTTGTCAGTTACCACAATGTATTAACAACTATTAGGGTAGAAAATTGGTTAAAATACATTAACATTGTAAAATCAACACCCTAATCTCCAATGTCATTTTCAGAGTAAAATCATTGGATAACATTTTTAAGTACTTCAACATGTTAATTATGGTTATAGGAGGTAGAACATAAGATTAACAGTGAAACATGTTAAAATGTTCAAAAAAATAATGATCATCAACAATTTAAGGTGGTAATTAGGATGATATAAATAAAAGTGTTAGTAATCATTAAAACCAACAGCCATTTCAATACGTTTTAGTGTTAATCTTGTGCAAACTTCCTATAGCTGTATGTCTAAAATGTAAAAATCACCTTCAAGTGTTAAAAATGATATAGTTAATTTTACAATTTTGAAATTTGACAGTTTTATTCAACTATGCAAATTGACATCTTTGCCCAAATCTTTGATATTTTTGGCTAAAATCAAGCAAACATACTTCTTTCCATGTTCTACATGAGAATACCATTGACAATGCTAATCATAATATGTTGCATAATCCTTTGTGTCCAGAGATCAAGAGTTTGTCATGTTTGTTTTTAAAAAAAAAATTATCAAAATTATATATTTCTAAGACCCATTTTGATTCAGTATGAAAAATGCATTCCAAGAAGTCCAAACAAGCCTATCTGAGTCTAGTCATTTTTGAGAAGCCTTCTCAAAACCTACTGACTTAAGTGGCTAAACCTATAAGGTAAAAGGTAAGAGACCCTATCAGGTCCTCAAAAACTACTGACCTAAAAAGTGCTGAATACCTATTCAGAATCTCTTTTCTGGATTACATGCATTTTAAAACATGTTTTGACTATTACATTCTGCAGTTTTTACATAGATTTTGGGTGGTATCACACAACCAAACCTTATGGTAGTCCACAAAGCATGTACAATTTCAACCCAAAATCAATTTCTGGTTAATCTAACACCACTGATATGCAACTTCTAATTGGCTTTTATACTTTTTAAATGAAAACATATGACACATTGTTTTGTTTGCTGCCTATATATTAATTTTTGGGTTTGTTTTCAAGGCAGGTGGTTGACTCAAATTTACCACTTTTGTTGGTCAAAAGCGAGCAAATCCCCAACTAATTATAAATTTTTCAGAAAACCAACATGAGGCCATGCAGCTGTGCCACTTCGATTCTTAGTTTTTTTTTAAAACTTCCCCCAATTTTTAGCATTCCCTACAAAAACAACCCTATCAAGTTTCATTTTAGTAGCTCATGATATCCATATAACCCCGCTATCCAATCACCAATCTTAAATCTAATTATGTCCCAACATGCTAATGAGCTTCACCACGTATCATAAGCGAAAGCCCCACCCAGAAGCCACCCGCCCTCATAATTGACTGACTACCTCGATGCCTTCCACTACACAAGTTTCCATAACAATGTACAAAAACCACAATATCTGGTGCTGAACCATCCTCATTTGTTGTCAAAAGGAGAAGAAAGTTGTCGCGTGCCCTCGGACCCGATGGACCAATCATGAACATTTTGGTTTAAAAAACGGTGAATGTAGTCTCCTGGGGTTTGTTAAGAGCAAGCTGACATAATTATTCCGTAAGGGTCAAAACACACAACATCTACTATTATTAATTTTTTTCCATTATTAACAAACCTTAAGTTTGTTTGACCCAATCGTGTGTATTCCAGGGCCTTTTTTTACATTTTAAAAGGGAAATTGGAGAGATTTTGTAAAAGTTCAGTGGTGCGGGTATGTAGTTGTCCTTATGTGCTATAGGGGCCTAATATATTACCTTTTTGCATGCCACAATTATCCATAAAACTTCCTACCATGCTTTATTACCTACCATGTTTGTAACTAAGTCCAATGTTACTAGTTACTACTGCCCTGAAAGCATAGGAATGCGCATGCTACACATTTGATAAAGTCATAAACTTGCCACTCTAAGTTCATTTTGGTTTACTCTTGAACTCACAAAGCTGACTCATTTTATAAGTCTGTGTGTGTGTAGAATAACATTTCCTAAGATATCATTCCAATCAGTTAATTCTTGAAATCATACTGTACAGTGAAATTTTGCAATGCTGTATAGGAATTGGCATGTGAAAAGAATTGCTTCTTAACAAGGTATAGAACATCCAGTAAGTCTTAAGACGTCACGACTGATGTAAAAGTTACTGTCGATATCAGAGACTGTGTATGGAAATGTGCTTGCAATAATCAGTCAAGTCTTACTGTATAAAGACATTTTCAAGTAATTGCCCAGATATCATAGGAATCTGTACAGGAATGTGAATGAGATCACTTCTGGGCAAGGCATACAACAGCCATAAGTCAAAGAATTCAGAGTGTATTTTCAAGTTCGGTCCAGAAAATAGGAATCTGATATTATGGGAATGTGCATGTGGATTCAATTTTTAGTAAGGAATAAACAGCCAGTAAGACAAAGAAGTCATACTGTGTAGATATTTCAAGGAGTTGTCCAAATATCATGGGAATGCTGTATAGGAATGGCAACGAGATCATTTCGGGTTAGACATAAAACAGTAAGTCAAAAGGCCCCATTACCAGAATGCGGTATAGAATGTGCATGTGATCACTTTTGGTAAGGCATAAACAGTCAGTAAGTCAAAGAAGTCATACTCTATATTGACAAGTTATTTACCAGATACCATAAGGACTGCTGTCTACAGGGTATAGGAATGTGTATGTGATCACTTTTCAGTAAGGCATACAACAGATTCAATACGTCATACTGTATATTGATATTTTCAGTTCTGTCCAGATATCATCGAAATGCTGTATAAGGGAATGTGCAAGAGATCACGCTTGGGAACACATAACAACAGCCAGTAAGTCAAAGAAAGTCATTACTATATAGGAATTTCAATTTGTGTCCAGAACATAGGAATGCTGTTAGGAATTGGCAAGAGATCATCTGGGTTAGACATAAAATAGTAAATCAAAATTCCCCATACCAGAATGCTTGTATAGGAATGCGCATGTGATCACTTTTGGGTAAGGCATACAACGCCCCTAATACAAAGAAGTCATAACAACATTGATATTTTGGAAATCTTACTCAGATTATCGGACTCTTATTTCTAGAATGCTGTATAGGCATGGCAGAGATCACTTTGTCAGTAAGGAATGTGAAGCCAGAAGTCAAAGAAGTCATAAGATATTGATATTTTGAAAATTATTACTCAGATTATCTGAGTCAGCTATCATAGGAATGCTATAGGGATATGTGCATGTGATACTTTTCAGTAAGGCATAACAACAGCCAATAAGTCAAGAAAAATTATACTCAGATTTCTGACTTCAGATATCATAAGAATGGTAGAGGAATGGGAATGTGCTAACTTTTCAGTAAGGCATACCACAGCAAACTAAGTCAAGAAAATTATTACTCAGATTATCTGACTAGGGAATATCATACGAATGCTGTATAGGAATGGGAATGTGATCACTTTTCAGTAAGGCATACAACAGTAAATAAGTCAAGAACAATATTACTCAGATTATCTGACTCAGATATCATAAGAATGCTGTATAGGAATGGGCATGTGATCAATTTTCAGTAAAGGCTACACAGCAATCAGTCAAGAAAATTAGTACTCAGATTATCTGACTCAGATATCATAAGAATGCTGTACAGGAATGGGGCATGTGATCATTTCAGTAAGGCATACAACAGCCAATAAGTCACGAAAAAAAATTATACTCAGATTATCTGACTCAGATATCATAAGAATGCTGTATAGCATGGGCATGTGATCACTTCTGGTTTAGGCATTACAGTAAGACCAAAGAATCATTGTCCACGGCCCATATCCACAAAGAAAACGTAGTCTGGGTTATCTCTCAGTTCAGGATTAGACAACAACGAAGGGACCTCTAAATGTGTTTTCTTTCTTAATTAGTTTTAATCCTCAAACGTGAAATACAGCATAGGACGACACTCAGAGCTAAGAAACTTTCTTATTCCAAATTGTGACCATCATATTCCATTTAAAGAAACATTTTTAAGCTTTAATCTTTAAGAGAGGATATTTTTGATGGAAAGCTTTAATCAGCATGATCAGGCAAAAATCAGACTTTCAATTTTTAGGGAACCTGAATCTCATGTTGTACCTTTAAACGGGGACTATTTTTTGTAGGAAGGGTCATCATTTTAATCACATGTGGCACTTATTTACATGCTTAACGCTAACTAGTATCTTGGTCAGTTAATTGGTTTATTTTGGAGCATAAGCTATCAAATATAATATATATAGGACAGCTGATTAACCAGATTCAACCTCAAAGCACCTGGTCAATCATGTGTCCAACTGGGTAATACACCATAGTAATCTTGAAACACATCAGCAACTTGTAGGAAGCATGGTCCATTGACAGAGCATCCAGGACCATCAAGTGTGTCCGATAAAGCAAGGGATCGTTTAAGCAATCGTAATTGCACGCGCCTCCCAAAAAACAACTGCTTTCTGAGTACGGCCTTCCACCTGCATATTTCCTAATACTTAAGTAAGCCCTTGCATCCAATACATCTAGTACGATAACGACACCCGGCGAGAACAAAGACGGGTTGATGTTTTGCTGAAGTAAAAGCGTGCCCTGTCGCGAGTCTTTATTTTGGTCACTCAGCCATGTTATCACAGGCAGACTTGCGTTTTGTTCCTAGACCGTGGCCGATGATTTGGGAACAATGCGTTGCCGGGGTAGACGCTAGCCGTGCAGAGTTTTGGATATCACTTTTTTTCTTTCAAAAGAGGTTTTTAAATGGTGATTGATTGTCCATTTCATGACCTTATTGAGCACAACCTGAAGTATAAGACTCAAAGGGATTAAATTTTAAAAACTTCAGAGAAGAGGTGTGGTTGTACAGAAATATTATGGGATATATATGTAAGATCCAAAAAAAAAAAAACTGTATCCTACTACCAAACCTGAATCAAACTTGTGTTTTGTTGGCATTTGTTTTAAATGGGCACTATCAGTATTTGCTAAATCAGAAAAAAATTGAAAAAATCAGCAAAAATCAGATTTTTTTGCATGTCGGTAAAAAGATAGGAAACCTAACATATACACTGCAAGTGTAAGACTGAAGCCGCCTAATAAGGACAAAATCGGGTAGTTTAGGTCATTACTGTCGTACGGACAATTTTAAAACATAACTGAATGGAAGATGGTATCTTGACAACAGCTACTTTCTTCCTTTTTGTCCATTTTTAGTTGCAAAATTCAACTTATCAGAAATTTTATGACTTATCCTTAACTTTGAAAATTGTAATATTTTGACTCTTCGGGTGAATTGCTGACCGTGGCTTTAATTTCATTTAAAGGTGCGTGTTTAGATCGTCTTTGGGACCCCAGATTACCCGGAAGTAGTACGAAATTTGATATCAGATGAGGCCATAGTTTTCATTGCGTCCTGAAATTTGAGCCTCAAACCCATTTCATGGTCCAAGATATTAACAACAAAAAACACTGTTTTAGTGGTTTTAAACAACAAAATATTAGCACGTATTGAACTATAGCTTTGAAACTGCAGTTATTGTGTCTACCATCAAAACCGCAAGTTTGTTTCCCATGGTACTTGATGGGTGTATGAGCAAGGCTCCATTACTGTACCTATAAAGTAGAAAACCAATACACATAAATCGGAACAGCACCTTTAAGTCTGTTAAACATGTATTAAACATAGATATATTTGGTCCAAAACTGTAATTTGTAAAATATTGGTGTGTGTATTCCTGTAACCTCAAGTGTTATCAGATATCCACATTTCTCTATGCAAGGGCTGAAGAGTGAGCCTGAATGACTGAAAAATTACTAATCGGGCTGAAATATTGAAAATTTTGCAGCTTTGAATACAGGCTATTGTTTTTCTTGCTCTACATCTCCTGATCTAGTGTTGTCTGCAGCAGTAGCACACCAGAATCATCCGATGGGAGCGCGGTGAGAGTTAAAACCTGGTTTGTTATCGACAATGAGACATACAGTCATTCATCATACCTCCTATTCCACTAGTCCTATTATAGATCAAGTTGGCTAGTTTACGTAACCCGACTTCCCGAGTAGGAGTAAAGAGTGACAAGAACCAGTATAAGATGTGGTTGATAACATGCAGTAAGAAACCTCTGCTCGTGCCCCCCGGTTTGCCGACTGGGTACACCACTGGTCTGCACAAATATTGCCAGGGAACACTGTTGCAGCAGGCGCAGTGCATGACGTATGCTTCCGGGAACAACAATCAATGGAACTGACTGTGGACTGTCTGCAGATTTCCTAGAAATCCATTTTCACGTTTCATTATCATACTCCGTTTGGAGCTTCCGAGGTTGGAAATATTACCACGCTTCGACGCTAAGGGACATAATAAAGCCCCATATGCTGTGGTCACACAGCAACCAGCAATGCTATGTCCGATGGCATAGAGAGGCATAGCAGGTCTCCGAGCTCGGAAGTGTCACTCACCTTATGTCGCAGAATCGGGGAATTTCATCAATCCCTAATTCATTCATAATGTTTACGTCCTAGACTCATGAAGTCTGCAAGGTGTGTCATCTTCGAATGTCTAAATTTTTGTTTGACGCAATCGATCCAATGTGGTACCCTGTGGTCACCAATTTGGCTAGTCACAGTCAGAGGCCTGATGCTTTGGCCGAGGTGGCACCTTGTAAAAAGGAATTACTTTCATTGTGGAGAAACAAAGCACATGGGGGCATGCTGCCGATATGGGTCTCATTTTCCGTCTTCTGGTATATGAAAGACCCCTTTTTCGTGCGCAATTTGGGTATACATGGCGTAGCCAGGACCCGCACCCCCGGGGTACGGATCCTGGGGATCCAAAGTTTCTACATGTTAAGGGGTCCAGGGCCGCTGAAGGCCCTTGCGGATGCTGGGTTCCAGGGGCAGAGCCCATAGGGTGCAGAAGGAAGAATCCCCCAGAAAAATATACAGTTTTCGCAATTTGAGCCTTATTTTCAATGCCCTTTCCTCCGCACCCCGGCTATGCACATAGTATAGTATATAATGGGTTTCCTTTTCAAAGTTTTCTCAAATTTGTTGGAAAATTAGTCCAATTTCATGATCTGAAGCCAATTTTTCTAAAATTTGTTGAAAAATTAGTCAAATTTCCTCAATCGTAAGTCTAAATTTTCTAAAAATGGTTGAAATTTTTGGGAAAAACTGGCAAATTTTGTTAAATTTGTCCCAAATTCTGTATCTCTGGTATAGCTATGGGTCCCTTTTTTCATTTCAATTGCAAAATAATGGGTCCTACTTCCACACTCTCAGAGGCATGTCCCTACCCAAACTGAACTCGAGAACCCCTTGGGAAAAGCCCATATTTTTTGCGTATTTGGTGATAACGAATAGAAGCTACGAATTATACCACCTGGCTTTGGTTACATATATCTTTAAACACAGTCAATGGTGAAACCAAAGGCCATGAAAATAAATCTGCATGACCAAATGAAACTCATGTACCATGTCCTAATGTTGTCTCTTGTTCTCTCATATTTGAAATAACGTAGGAGATAGCCTGTAACCCGGTTAGTAAACCGCAAGGTGTGCTAGGGGGGTCAGATGGAACTTTATTCATGAAGGTGGAACACAATGCATAAAACACATGCTAAAAATATATGGGTATTAGACCAAATAGATATTAAACCAGATGGACATTAGACCAAATGGATATTAGACCAAATGGATATCAGACCAAATGGATATTAGACCAAATGGATATTAGACCAAATGGATATCAGACCAAATGGATATTAGACCAAATGGATATTAGACCAATTGGGTATTAGGTCAAATGGATATTAAACCAAATGGATATTAGACCAGATGGATGTTGGGCCAAATGGATATTAGACCAATTGGGTATTAGGCCAAATGGATATTAGACAAAATGAATATTAGACAAGATGGATATTTAGACCAAATGGTAATAGATGAAATGGGTATTAGACCAAATGGCTATTAGACATTTTGGTGTTTAGATAAATTGGATAGTATACTTAATGCATGGTTATTAGACAAATTGTATTAGTTTTTTTTTTTTTAAACCAATGGAAATTAGACCAATGGCATTAGACCAAATTGGGATTAGACAAAATGGCTATTAGAACCCAATGGGTATTAGACCAAATGGGATTAGACCAAATGGCAATAAATCATTCAGTTGGCACCCACACCCTTGTGATTAGCTAGACCACACCTGCCAGTCACCATGCTCAAACGGAATATAAAAACCAAATCATTTTCAGAAATTGAATTATCAAAATTGTCTTTTTGGACATTAGCAAATACCAAATAAATTCAATACAAGACAATTCCAATACCTGTAAAAGTGCATGCCTTCAGCTCCATAACATAAGTACAAAGCACAGAAAATAGTCTTGGATACAGTTCGTTTAACAATGAAAAAATTGACATGCGTCATCGTCAGTTCTACGTGCATTCATGGAATCTTGTGACGTGAGATTAGCAACTCGTACAAAGATATATTGCTCTAGAGGCTTTGTTAATTACAAGACAACTTGCGTAGTAATGGGTCTTAGCCCTCGGTTTGTACTTTTAAGTCCCATTAAAGTCATACAACGAGTGCATCAATGATGCAGTAACCATCAATGGGATGGTTAGGAATGCATATTGTATTAAGTTTGGAGTCTCCATTGAGTGTTGTGGGTCCATTAGACCTGGAATGACCATAATACGGTGTGTGCCTTTAAAATTTTTGCCATCATCAATAGACCCCACCCTCCATTTGACCTTGAATGACCCCTGATGACCTTCTTGTTACCGTACAAATTTGGATCACAAACAACGTACCCCATTTCCTGCCAAGGTTTCAAGGCCATCCACATGTTTAACCCAGTTGACCTTGAATGACCCATGATGACTTGTGCGTGACCTGACCATTTGGCATCAACAATCGACCCTTGCCCACCAAGTTTCGTGGATACACCAAAGTTTACCCTTTTGATCTCCTTGACCTGAAGGACCCTGATGACCCATGTTGTGCCTAAGATTTTTGGCGTCAAAAATCGACACCACCCTCAAGTTTCAAGTCCATAAACCAGTTTTATCCATTTGACCCCGATGAACTGTGATCACTAACCAATCCAACCGCGTCTCGGACGGGCAAGGAGCACCCAACCCCCAAGTTTCAAGAACGTGCGACCATCGACTCGGAGAAACAAACGTTTTAGACCTCATTTGACATTGAATGATCCCCTAATGACTTTGGTCCTGAACTTAAAAATTTTCGGCATCAAAACCGACCCATCTCCCAAGTTAATGTCAATACCACTCAATGATTACCCCATTGACCTTATGACCTTGAATGACCCGAGGACTCTTTGATCCACTAACCCAAAACAACCTCGGACGTCAAGGGGCCACCCACCCACCAAATTCGAACGTGCAACCCTGGTCTCCGAGAAACCCCAGTTTAACCTCATTTCCTTGAATGACCCATAAGACCGTGTCCGGACTTCAAATATGTTGGGCATCAAAACCGACCCAACCTCCAAGTTTCAAGTTGATCCACTAACATACAATCTCAGTATTCGGATGGTCAAGCGGGGCACCAACCCACCAAGTTTCAACCTCAGTCTCTGAGAAAAATGAGGCGGTCCATTGACCGTGTTGGACCTCAAATGACCTCCAAGACCTTTTGATCCACTAACCAATAAACTCGGTCTTCGTTGTCAAGGGGCACCCAGTTGCACACCCACCAAGTGTCAGGACCATGTGACCTCGAGTCTCTGAAGAAAAAAGACGCGTCAGACACAGACAGATAGACCGACCACGGTATTAATATATAGAAATTGGTCATGCCTTTACATGTTCCGGCATAACAATCGACCCCACCCTCAAATTATGTCTATACACCAATGTTTACCTCTTTGACCTCCCTTTGACTGCATGACCTTTGATCCACCAAACCAATACAAACTCGGTGGGTGTGTGCCCGTGATCCGTCCGAAGACAAAGGTTCCAGGAAGTGGACTCTCGGTCTCCGAAGGACACCAAAGTTTATACTCTTTGACTTGAATGACCCCTAAATGACCTTGTTGTGACCTTTAAAATTTTGACATCAACAATCCACCCCACCCTCCAAGTTCATGTCCATACAACAATGTTTAACCCCATTTGACCCTCCTTTGACTGAATGATCCCTGAGACCTTTGATCACAGACCATACAAAATTGGTCTTGGGACGGTTCAAGGGGCACCACTACCAAGTTTCAAGACCGTGCGACCATCGGTCTCTGAAAAACCAATGTTTACCATTGACCTTCTTTGACCTGAATGATACGATGACCTTTGATCCACGAACCAATCGCAGTTGATCTAGCCCGGCCTACGCTATCATATACCCACTTAGTTCGTGATTGTATTGATCTTGGCCCCATCCAGAACAGATACACGTGGCCTATGCTCCCCCTTTCTCTTCTAGGGTAGATTACAACTTAAAACTTACATGGTGATTAAAACTTAAAGGCGACTCAGAGTTCCTGAGGAGGGCGACATTTCAAAAAAATAGTGTTTTTGATGTACATAATGCTTCTCAACATACTAAGCGCTTGCTGTGAAATTGCAAGCTAAATACGAATTACCTCATATAGAAAATCACGAATTTGTTATAAAATTCGGATCCGGCATTTTGTTATAAACAGTATCTTATGGGACGATATACACATAAATGTTACGGACATCAAAAAGAAAAACACGATTCACGCCAAATTCGCGAATGCGGCATTTTAGGTTTACTATCTTCAGTTCTAGGACTATTTTTCATTATTACACAAAAAAATAATATTTCGAAATCTCTGAGTAGACTTTAAACAAGTAACTCATGAATTCAAATGGTGTTTTAATAATTTTTGTGATATGGAAAAAGGAGGTGTAGTATTAAGAAAATATTAATTATGATGCATTTATGGACCTGACTGCCATTGTTATGACATCAACAATCCATAAACACATAAAGGGTGCAAAGTATCGGGGCCCAGTCCGGGCCCCAGTAGTGATTCCCTAACCCTCATGTTTACTTGGGTCGTCGGCTAAATGGGCAACCCCCGGGGGAATCACAGCGGTTTTGGCGCAATACTCGTCTGATAAACATGTAAAAATACACGTGATTGTACTCGACGTTGGCTCCGCTACGTACCACTGTGTGTGTGTAAAATGTTTGGGGATCACCATGAGCCAACAGACATTAACATTATTGTGTTTTATGTTCGGACATTCACATCGTCAGTATTGGAGTCTGTCGTTTGAGAACATTTTAATCAAGCAAAAAGCTGAACATTGATCGATAAGGATATTAATGAAAATGGAGCATTTGCATCTCGAAATCACACATGATAAACCGGTATGGGCGAGCATGGGGAACGAAAATGGTGACCGTGCGCACTGATCTCTACACACTCCAACAGTGCCCTTCACACCAGGTAATAAACAATGAGACGTAGATGAGACGATTGGAATAAAACAAGCTCAAAGATACCGATTTTCTTCGATACCTATTAGACAGATGAAAAATTTTACACGAATTAATATTATTACGATTTATAGGCCGAACTTGGGTAGAAAATATTATTACAGTTTTCCACTAGTTTGAGCCCATAACTTGATATTCCCCGAACCTTTGACGACTTTGCAATCTGTCTAAATTAACCGCCCGCATTTCGGAGAGGTCACTGCTCTGAACGCCCCACTTTGTGTCCCGACTTTTGTAAATTTGTATACGTATCTTTCGTATTTATCAGGCTAATATTTAAATTTTAAGGTAGATTATCACCTGCAAACATGGTAAATACATTCCACACCTTAGCCAATGTGCGAATCAAGTCTATTTGAAGAATATCAGACGGCTACTTCTAGCTACTTCTCGCAATTGCTATGGTGCGGAGTCATCCGGACAGCGTGTTGGCAATTTACTGGGATTATCCAACATTATAGGCCTAATGGTCGGTGTTAAACGGAAAAGGAGAGATCGATCAAAATGAGGAGACACGGCAAAGGTAGTGATACACTAGAGAAAAAGGAGTTTTGATTTTTGGGGACGAAGTAATCATTAATGGTTACTGGTGCCACGTGGCTCTCCAAATATTTGGACATGTTTGGGCATCAACAGCGCCACAAGTTCCAACCATTCTAAACAATGCAATCTGTCCTGTGTTATAAGTTTTTCATGTTATTTTTACGAATGTTTTGATGTAAAAATTAGACAAATTGGATCTTTGAGACCTCCTGCGAATCACGTACTAGCTAGATGTCCGATGGGAATGTACAGCGAAACTCGTCAATCATGCATCCGAATGTCCACGTAAAATCCTTTGGCCAATTACATTCGACATTCATTATGACGTGTTATTATTACCATACGTAGTTACTAACCATGATGAAAATGCGACGTGATTTCTAAAACAATGCAAAATAAAGTTCTCTTTCACTCATAGATTAATGAATCCCAAACGTCCAATAATTGTTGTAATGAGATTTCCAAATAAACTTTGGAAGGAGGACACGCTAATTTATTGTATGTTTTTGAACGTAAGACACTGACCTTCATCTAGCTCAACCTTGTATTGGCATTGGACCTATGGGCCCTAGGCCCTGACACGAACAAGACCGTCTGATGATATCCGCTCGGAAAGCGAAGGACACCTTCGAACATAACACCTATAGATGATATCTATCGCTCTTCTACGACCAGCTGATAGCTCAGTCGGCGGTAGAGCGTCGGCTATGTAATAAGAGGTCGCGCGTGCGAATCGGCCAAGCGCACATGGGTTTTTCCACTATCGGGCTGGCATCTCCAGGGAAGAGTAAAATATTAATACATCTCTTTGTCTACATGGAGAACTAAGTAGTAAATTTCAAAAACAAATTAAATGTATGTTAAATATACAGTTCTGATGATATCAGCTAGGAAAGCGAGAGGACACCTTTCGGAACTAATACCTATAGATGATACTATCGCTCTTCTACCGCCCCAGCTGATAGCTCAGTCGGTTAGAGCGTCGTGGCAGTAATCGAGGTGACCGGTTCGAATCCGCCAAGCGCACCATCGGTGTTTTTGTTTCTCTCTACCACTATCGGGAAGCTGGCCATCTCAGGGAAAGATTAATAATATAATACATCCGTGTCTACCTGGAGAATAACATGTAGTGTTTTAAATTGCAAAACAAATATAATCGTATATGTAAATATACAGTTCTGATTGTATCACGATAGGAAAGCGAAGGGACCCTTTACGAACCAACACTATAGATGGATATCTATCGCTTTCTACCGACCCAGCTTGTTAGCTCAGTCGGTCTTTAGAGCGTCGTGAATTCATACGAGGTCCGCCGGTTCGAATCCGGCCAAGGCGACATGGGTTTTTCAACAATATGTGCGCTGGCCATCTCCTAGGGAAAAGATTAATAATATAATACATCCTGGTACTACGGGAGGAGAACTAAGTAGTTAATTTCCAAAACAATATAATGTTATGTTAAATATAACAGTTCTGATGCTAATCCGCTAGGAAAGCGAGGACACCCTTTCGAACCTAACACCTATTAGATGATAATCTCTCGACGGATGTTTCTAACGACCCACTTGATAGCTCAGTCGGTTAGAGGTCGGTGATCATAACGAAGTGATGCCAGGTAATCCCGATAAAGCGCACATGGGGTTTGTTTCAACACATTTATAGTGCGCTGCGCCCCATCTCAAGGGAAAGATTCATATATATACATCCTTGGCTACCTGCGAGTAACTTCTCTTAGTAGTTTAAGTTCAACAACAAATATACTCTTACTATGCTGTTAAAATCCAGGGCTGATGTATCCGTTTATGGAAAGAGAAGGAACACCTTCGAACCTAACACCATAGATGATATCTATCGATCGTCTACCGACCCAGCTTGATAGCTCCGTCGGTTAGAGCGTGTGCATGTAATACGAAGCGTCGACGGTTCGAATTACGGTCAAGCGCACATGGGGTTTTTTTTCAACACTATCGTTCGTTGGCCATCTCCAGTGGAATAGATTAATAAAAGACATACATCATTTGTTCTACCGGAGAATAATAGTTTAAATTTCCAGACAAGACAACGGTCAGGTGCGCGATGGAAATCTTGCACCTGACCTTCGGCAGTCCATGCACATTTATGGTTATACCTTTTCTTGTAGGAGCGGGAACAATATAGTGATGAAATTTTCTATACCTTTTGGTTTATCTAACCCCTATAAAACCTAGTAATACCGATTGTGGGGCCAAATTAATTACTATTTACAATGGAACAAATAGAAACGCCTGGGCGGTGATATAGGCTAGGTATTATTTGATAGTCACACTAAACAAAATCGCCCAGCCTTTTCCGAACATGTGGACGGGCAGGTGGGAGATGGAAAAACAGTGTTTAATCAGAGTTGGGGAATTCACCATGCACATCTAATTTGGTCCTAACATTATGAACGGGGGGTCCTTTGTACTAAAATTAGTTCCCTGTATTGTTTATTTAATTAGGTTGTTTTTTTTTTTTTTTTTTTTTTAACTGGCATTTCGAAAATCTGACTAGATAATAAAAGTTCGCCGACAATTACAGCTAGTACATTAGATTATCATTAAGCGGGACATTTTCCCTGCCCTCAATTGCGCTGCGTTATCTCTTGCTAGACTGACGGATCCCCCGAATTTTCAGCTGCGGCTCGGGCTTAATCTCACTTGGGCGTGGCGAAAACTCCTGTGTTTCACTTGGGAGGCTCGTACAAGCGACAACGCTACAATATGTATTATTTACTCGGAGATTACTATTCTGCTACATTTTATACATAAATACTTATTTAAAGTAAAAAGCATTGTGAAGAAGGCTATAGAAACGTATGCATGCTCAGTCTTTTGTGTTTTTGTCTGATCCTAATAACTTGAACTGAATGATAGACGTTATGTAGCCTGGTCGGGTTTTCGGAGATGTGATCCACGTCTCATTATTTTCTCTTTTTGTGAATGCTTAAGGGGGGGCTTTTTTGGCGGGGGGGGTGCGGTGGTGTCGGGGGTTCCTGATATCATCCCCGACAGCGGCGGTAGCTTGGGTGTGGGGGGGGGCGGTTTCGCTACCGTGTATATGCATCCTTCACTCCCCCCCGAGTCCGCATCATCTGACAGTTGTTTGGGGGGGGGGGGCCGGGTGTGGCTTTCTTTCGGGGAGGGGTTCGGTGTCTGTGCGGGTTCCTTTTTCTTCATTTCTGGCGGGGTCGGGGGGGGGTGGTGTCTGGTATGCCGGTGAGGGGGCGTGTGCAATCCGCCTTTTCCCGTTTCTCTTTTCATACTTTGCTTTTGGGGGGGGTGGGGCACCTCAGTGTTTTTACTGCCTTCCTTCCCTTACTCTTTGATACTGCGTTTCTGGTGGGGGGCTGGGGGGGTTCTTCTTTACTACGGGGGGTTAAAAGGGGTGGGGGGGATGGGCCCCCTACCAGGGCGGGGGTGGGTACAGGGGGCGAGGGGGGGGGGGGTGGGGGGGGGGGTGACAACACTTGTCATTTTTTGGATAGTAAGTTGTGGGGGGGGATGGCGTGTAGTTAAGCTTTTCTAAGTGGGATTTGCGGTCAAAATTAACTTACGCAACATGTTGATGAACAACAGCGTGAAAATACTACAGCGGGAGAGACCAGTACGATAAAATGCAATACAAATGCAGTGTGTTGTGCAGTACTTTTATACCTATTCCGTGTGGTTCCAAAATAATTCCTTTAGTTGTCAACTTATACATGTAACTTTCTGGATTGAATGAGAATACATTCGGTGAAAATTCAACTTGAAACATGAGAGTCAATCGGCAGAGAAAAAATCAATTCTGTCAAGTCGATCTGCTTTGCACTATCTATATGCAAAAATGATGTACAAAACATGAAATGACATCTCTATTCGTTGAAACAGTATCGGGCCACATATTTTTCTTTTCTGCTCTCCCAAATGTGAAACGCTGTTCAAAAATTCTCTAGTGAAATGGTTAAAAGACAATGTGGTCGCTCGAGGACCAAGGGAATTCACTCAATTCATGCTTGATTATATAAGTCATATCGTTTCACTGATGCAGCTCAGCATTTTCTACTACATGACACATTGTAACTTCATAAGAAAACAGGGATATTTTAATACATGCCTAAATTTACTGACGGTCATTGTACTTATGCAAATTAGCTCATATTAGGATTAGGCCAAAAAAAAAATTTGATTGTCCATAGAGGACTTTTTAGAGTTGGGGCGGTCGGTCGGAAACTTTTGTATTTTATTTTTTTTAAATGTCATAGCATAACTTGTCTTCAGAGTATTAGCAAATTTAAAACAATAAAATCTCGAAACAATGTCTTTGAGTCTCTTGTATTAAAAGTAATCAAACACTAAAAAATCAAGTTGATTCTTACCGAAAAATGCATCTTGGTACATATTAAACCCAACTAACATGCTAAGACCCTGCTGTTTAAACATCATTTTTTTTACATTTTGAAAGTTAAATTGAAAAAAAACAAAAATTTAAAAACTTTTTTGCCGACATTTTTCAAATTAGGGTCTTGCGTATTTCTTTGCCACAGTAAAAGGAAAAAAAAACCACTTGTCCTGATTTCCAAAATTAGGGTCGGTCGGACGAGGACAATCAAACCATTTTTTTTTTGGCCATAGTACAGATGAATGCATATATAGGCTTGAGGTTCATTCCGTGTCTTCGCATCTAAGAACACCACCTTACGAAGGCCATAACAACAGGTCTGATCCCTGCCCGTAAAGGCGATTCCAATTATGTTATGAATAGTTTCATTGACAACAACCCTCCTAATAGCCAATGATTCGCTCACAGTTGCTACGTTTAATTGTCTAGCCAAGACTTGATACGGCCATATTTAATAATTAATAGTAATATAAGACACAATAGGCATATATTTTGTTTTTACCCAAACAGCTACTTGTTTTCCAGTACATTGAAAACGATACCAAGTATAGACTATTAAATTTTATCAATTCTAAAAACCCAAAAGTCTAACCTCTGAGTGCAAATGTTCACTCCACCGATGAATGAAAGTCCGAGTGAGTCGCATGGAAACAGCCCGAGGCGGGACCTGAGCCATACTAAATGTAAACACACACATGGCCCCGCGCAACTTGCCCATCCAACAATATCAGACAAGCTTTTTCCTACACCACAATAACAAAGAAAATAGCACATTCGTAAAACAGTATAGCAAAAGGCCTAAGAAAGAAAACACACCCCTAACAAACGTCAGTGCATACACAATCGGGGACGCCCTCGACATGTACTCCATTTATTATGAACACACATTCCATCCCTTTTCCCCCAAAACATTTAACAAATGGTTCGCTTTAACAGTCGCAGTGTCTTTTTAATATTCAATTAAGCAAACAAATAGGTGACATAACAAACTTAAAACATCTGTGAATAAACACCAATAGCAAAAAGTAGGTATCATCGTGGAGTTACATCTAGTAACTGAGTGTTGTCGTCGCTTTTAGTCGATATTTAAGGCTTGTTTACATCACAAGCCGATTAACCATTCTTTTGTGGCTCTACCAGGGGTGTTTACCCTATTGCCCAGGGCGGGAGTTAGAAGTCACGGAACTGGACACTC
Organism: Ophioderma brevispina; assembly: GCA_023653785.1. Classification (NCBI taxonomy): domain Eukaryota; kingdom Metazoa; phylum Echinodermata; class Ophiuroidea; order Amphilepidida; family Ophiodermatidae; genus Ophioderma; species Ophioderma brevispina. Next base: position 53,572 of record JAMKCH010003863.1, read on the forward strand.
CCAAAGGGCGCTGCAAGTAGATATGCAAAATGTGCTTACTCTTGCCATCGTATTGATATGGACCTCTGTCCTTGCCACTTCTTTGTAGCACTTGGAAGCACAGGGTAGTATATATAGCACTATTACATTACTTTTCGGACGCAGATACCCCGCTACACCGCTGAAACACGCGCACACAAACCAATAGGTTTTAGTAGCACGACGAACAAAGCGGGGCATCCAAAGATGCCCGAAAAAAAGCGGAACTGAAATTTCGATCGCAGAAAACCTCTCCATACTGACTGCCGTCACTAAATTAAAAAAATAAGTCCTACCACCCGGCCCACCACCTCTACACATTCTTTTGCCGAATTTCCGCGGAAAGGCCATAAAACGGCTTTCGCCTACCCCGACTAGTTCGCTCACACGACCCGATCTTTAAAACACGCCGCTCTCTATAGCAACAACCCATCATTGAGGGGTTAAAAATGAGAAAGGAATGATAGATATCATGCAGTCAGGGGTTGACTAGCTATGGTAGTTATAAGCTCTGAATCTTGTATCAATCAGTTGCCTATAGCTTGTCAAAGCCAATAACTCTTTACACAGATAGCTCCAGATAGCTACAGGGCTTTACAACATTGTAATTGACCAGCAGGGAGTAAGTAGCTATGTAGTTCCTCCATGCATGATGGATGGCACGTAAGGTTTTCACCACCCTACAAGATGACCGTGATGTACACGTACAGCAAAGTATGGCTCTCTTTGTGCATGGGACGTGATGGATGAAAGTCTCCTACAAAAGACCAAGGTTGCTTTCTGCTTGATTTAATCAAATTGACTCCCCCTCTCTCTCTCTTTCAGGCCATCCCTGTATAATGAAAGCTTTCTCTGTGCATGACAAGTTTTGGTTAATAGCTGTTAATGTTCCTCTAAATGACAATGTTCTTCTTATTCCAAATTCACCAGACAAGACTTATGACCTATTTTAACCTAAAGCTGTGACCCACTTGAAGTTCAATGGGAATTTGCACACCCTTATACATTCCAGAAAACATGACACCACTGGAGCTTGAACCAAGAGTTCTATTGCACTTACCTGTCCACTTTCTTTCATAATGCATAGTGTTCAAAATCAGAAGGTACAAATAACTGTATATTTCTCCAAATTATTAAGTGTGTATTTTTATTAGAGGCTGAGTTTAGTTTGTCTGTGTACATGTGGATGTAAGGGGAGGGTCTTTGGAACTGTATAGTGAAAGTTGAAAAGGATTCCCTGATGCTGACAAGTACATATACTGACTTCAATGGTAAGTCACCACACACACACACACCAGTACGGGGATTCCCTCACAAGGATAATCTTTTTAACCTAGAATACCTCACTAAGGCATTTTTGTGACAAGAAATCCAACAATGCAAAAACTGGAGTGTTAACTTTAACATGATGGGTGTTAATTTGACACCCTCCTGGAATCAATAGGGGACCGCACCCACTGGTGTTAGATTTACACCATGCCGGTGTTTAAAGCAGCACTGGCACATTTTCACAAAATATGAAAATTCTTCAATTTGCTTACAAATGATAGTCTTTGCCATTGGAGGAGTATATTTTATGCATAAAAATAACATGCCCAAAACAGATAGAGACAATTACTAAGAGGCTAAAGACATCCAGGGAATTTGTAGGCTAACTTTAAAGTTTGCTGTAACTTTAATCAACAAATGTGTCTATTACATGAATATCATAGACTCGTACTCATTGATATTAAAACCACAAAGGTCACAGACCGGTCAAAACAAGGTGCATGCCATGAGAATCTACTCTAGCGCATATTTTCTTGTGTGACACGCCATTTCAGTGTCGTCTGCTGAATTAATGTCGCCGGCGACATTAATTATAAAATCGTTCTGTTTACCCATAAGCACACTGATTTGGGCTTAAAGACACTATCAGTGATTTATCCGAAAGAGTCAAAATATTAGAAATATGCAGGAATAGCTTAAAAGCGAAGGATAAGTGTGTAGAATTCTCATAAGTTACTTTTTCCAACTGATGAATTGACAAAAAAGGAAGAAAACGGCAGTTTTCCAAGATACAAATTGCCATTCAATTACGTGTTGTAGGAAGCGTCCGTTCGGACAGTAATGACTAAAATTTCCGATTTTGTCCTTATTAGGTTGCTTCTGGTCTTATCATTTGCAGGGTATGTTTAGGATACATGTACTTGTTACAGACATGCAAAAATCTGATTTTTGACAATTTTTTCGATTTTATGATCTAGCAAATCACTGATAGTGTCTTTAATAATTTAAGGTGAGGGCTAATGTATATAAAAGTTTACAACCATGCAAAAATATCAATTTTAAAGAATCTAGAGGGCGCATTATTTTTCAAATGTGCCAGCGTCTCTTTGATTATTCACCATGTTAGTGTTATATTTACACAAATTTTGGTGTTACAATGTATGGTATGACACTGCTTGGTGTTAATTTTACACAACATGTCAGTGTTAATTATTTTTTAACACTGCCAGTGCCAAATTGACAATACTGGTGTTAATTTAACACCCTTCTGAAATCAATACAGGACTGCACCCTCTGGTGTTAATTAACACCAAACTTTGGTGTTAACATATATATTGTAACATCTGACATTTTAGTAGAAAGTGTTTGATTTTGTTATTGTTTGCTTCTATTGTAACTGCTTACCTCTAACATTTCATAAGCAGATCACCAAAATGCATAATTAATTGTGCAGCAACACTGAGCGGGGTTAATTCAACACCAGAAACTAATGCTGACAAGCTTGACACTGACTTGGTGTTAACATTTTAACACCCCAAATTTTGCTGTAAAAACACTACAATTCCACTCTAGCCTTAATTCTGTATCCTATATTTATAAAACAAAATCCCATTTCAAGAACTATTTTAGTTCCTATCAGACAACACAAATAGTATCCTTATTGAGAGTGCATGAAAACAGCTTGCCAAGAAGTATAAGTGACAGTTCAGATGACTGGCAAAGTTTTACCTGTACTAATTGGTGATACATGAGTCGCGCTTCAGTAAACTCCATTGTTCACACCGTTGAACCATGGTGCGCAAGTTCCGTCAATGCATTGTCGACCATCCTCACCACAAAAGGTGACTTATTCTCAAGTTTTTTTGCTAATTGTTTAGAGAAGGTCGATGGAAAAAAGTTTGAGGTCAGAACTTTTTTTCTATTGTCTCATTGAATTAACAAGGCATAGAAAAAAATTAAAATGAAAGTTAAAAAAGTTTGTAAAATTGACCTTTGCGAAATTGATAGGATATTTTGATTGGAAGCTTTAGACTGGAAACTTAGTCATGACCACAACATGATTGGGAAGATAATTTAAAGTCCCTCTAGTTTGATTTAAAGAGAAAGGAATTGTCTACCTTTTGAGAGCGGCAGGTGATTCAATTAAAAAGGACTGCATTTTCTAGTAAATTTACAAAATGTGAAAACTCTTGTTACAAAAATAAAAATTTAATTTAACAAGTGACAAGATTTAAAATGTTAAAAATCAATGTCTTTGTAATAATAATCCAAGATAGCAGGCTGTGAAATTGAGGAGTTGTTGTCCAGAAGTGAAACTTTTTTGCTGTAAAAATATGCCAGTTTTGCTACTCTTTCAAAAATATCACAAAGACAACAACCTAAAAATATACCATTACCGTCTTAAAAATATATTTGAATCATTACATTCAAAGTCACTATCAGTGATTTGCTAAATCAGAAAATCAAAAATAACATCAAAAATCAGATTTGTGCATGTTTGTAACAAGTATAGGTATCCTAACATACCCTACAAATTATAGAACCAGAAGCAACCTCATAAGGACAAAATCAGAAATTTTAGTCATTACTGTCCGTACAGACACTTACTACAACACGTATAATTGAATGGAGATTCGTATCTTTGAACACTGCCGTTTTCTTCCATTTCTGTCAATTCTTCAGTGAAAAGTCAGTTATGAGAATTCTACAGACTCAGTTTACTTCACTTTTAAGCTATTCCTGCCAATTTTAAGTATTTTGACTCTTTCGGATAAATCACTGATAGCGTCTTTAAATTAAGTGTGTCACTTAGATTCAGTGTCAGCTAGATTGAGTGTGTCAGTTAGACTACATGTATGTCAGATTAAGAGTGTCAGTCAGATTCAATATCAGTTAGATCAGTGTGTCAGATTAGGAGTGTCAGATTAAAAGTATGTCAGTTATAAGAATTTTCAGTTAGATTAAGAGTGTGTCAGTTAAGAATGTGTTAGATAAGAGTGTGTCAATTAGAACTTGCCAGTTAGAGATAAATACTGTGTCAATTTCACAAACGTATTCTGGATCTTTATCAAAAAAGACCTCAAAATGGTATCTTTTGATGCATTTGTGTTTACTTTCTACAATTAAGTTAACAGCATAAACATTCCATTATGGGATTTTCAAACCCAATATATCATCAATTTGTCTTAATGGGAAACAACATTTTACATTTTTATTCAAAGTTTTCCTTTCCAATCCACCTACTCAAAGCATTACACACACTTGATCAAAAAACATTTTTCTGAAATATTCACAACACAATTAAGAGTGCAACTGCAAGAGTGCCTTTAAATTTAAATGCTAATACAGCACATTATACACAGGTAATTATATGCACATCGGGTTTTTTAAATCTGTCGCTGAAGCGTTGTTATTAGAGTGGACAAAAGAACTAAGGAAACAAAGGAAACGGTCAGTTAAGTACCTGAAGTAATTTTAGCCCTTCTGCGGCCACTCACCTGGCACTGGCCGGACGCGTGCCGCAACAAAAACACCATCAAAGCAGAGCATCTGATTGGTCAACTCCACGCCAGATGCACACTTTCTACCAACTGTCATAAATCGGGTTTTCTTTTTTACTCCTTATTTTTAAACCAAAACAACGGATTAATTTGGTTGCCCATGGAAATGATTTTAGTTCCACGTCAATGCCTACAGGTGATTGTAAAGGAATGAAGGCAGGCACCTCTTATCCGATGTGCACCCAAGGGGTGTGGCACCTGCATTAAGGCGCATCAGATTACAGACACATGTCTTAAAGCTCTTTAAACTTATTAGCATATGTCTTGAAATTGTAAATGTACCCAGAGGGGTGTGTCGCCTTTGCATAACGTCCTTAAAGACACTATCAGTGATCCATCCGAAAGAGTCAAAATATTTTAAATTTGCAGGAATAGCCTTAAAAGTGAAGAATTAGCCTGCAGAATTCTCATAAGTTATTTTTCCAAGCGAAAAAAATGATTGAAAATGAGGAAAACAGCAGTGTCCAAAGATATGAATCCCCATTCAGTTACGTGTTGTAGTAAGTGTCCGAACGGACACTAATGACTAAAATATCCGATTTTTTCCTTATTAGGTTGCTTTTGGTTCTATAACTTGTGTGGTATGTTAGGGTACCTAAACTTGTTACAAACATGCAGAAATCTGATTTTGATGATTTTTTCGATTTTCTGGTTGAGCAAATCACTGATAGTGTCTTTAAGTGTCTGCTGCAGCTGGGGGTGGGGCTTCCAAAATAAAGAGCATCAAGTTAGAGGCAAACAACTTTCTTTACTGACCTTTTCAAACTTATTTTCATTTTCTTAAAATGTGTGATGCACCCAGGGGATGTAGCACCCATACAAAGAGCATCACTTTAAAGGAATGCCCTTTGAGCTCATTTGACCTAAGTCTTAGAAAGTTGTCACTTGTAAGGACTCTCATAGTACCAACTTTCAGAATACAGATCGAATTTTGAATATTGCCTGCAATTTCGGTAATTTTCACCAAAAAAGTTTTTCTGAAACAGCTTTAAATAAATCTTGAAAAACTTCTTCCAGGCTGCAAGCAAGGCCAAAATTGAGTGCAAGAAGGTCTTTCGTACAATAGCTGCCATGTGATACATTTGTGTGCTGCCATTGAAATCATATGATAAAGGAATGTACTAGGATATGACTTTAAAGACACTATCAGTGATTTGCTAAATCAGCAAATCGAAAAATCATCAAAAATCAGATTTTTGCATGTATGTAAGAAGTGCAGGTGTCCTAACATACCCTGCAAATGATAAGACCAGAAGCAACCTAATAAGGACAGAATCAGATATTTTAGTCATTACTGTCCGAACGGACACTTACCACAACATGTAATTGAATGGAGAATCGTATCTTGGAACACTGCCGCTTTCTTCCTTTTCTGTCAATTCTACAGCTGAAAAAGGTTGAAGCTTTTCCTGCAAATTTCAAATATTTTCAAATCACTGATAGTGTCTTTAATTCATCTTTGCTTGATTCAGTGGTTCTTAAAATGGTTCTTCAGGTGACTGTGTCACCTGAAGAACCATTTTAAGAGCTACTGACTACTTGGCATAATAGTATGTTTGATGGGAATTTCAGACAAATGGCAGCTATTGCACTTATGACCCTCTTGCACTCGCACAACAAATGTCCTGCTACGAGTTAAAATTAGTATATGGGTTACATGAAGTCATTAGCCCAGGGGTGCAAAAATCATTCTTTCCTCAGGAGCAACATGCAATATACAAGACTTTCAACCATTTCCTCGGAGCGGCGCTCCCAGCTCCCGCATTTTTTGCACCCCTGCATTAGTCAACCACAGACATGGCTAGAAAAAGCTTAAATTTGTATACAATATAAGGTCTATTTTTATTTGTTACTCGGGGGTTATATCATGTTATATCATGCAATGAGGCAATCAGAGATACTGTAAGAAAGGTGGGGTTAAAAGACAAAAGAAAGGAGCAGGTTAGCGTGATGTGTCTGGAAGGATATTTTTGCTGACTTAAAGGGATTAACAGCGAAAATGCAAGAGAATCGAAAAAATGTGGAAATGCATGTTTATAACTTATAAATCAGGGATAAGTGTGTACAATTCCATATAACTGCTTTAATATAGAAAAAAAAACACCAAATAGTGAAAAAATGAAGTATTTGAGGAAATTTGTCATACCATCTCCCGCAAATAGACATACAGCTACGGCGTCTCAAAATCTGCACTAAACAGCTTAATGTGGTTTACACCAGTACAGAATAAACAAAGATCAATAATGTTTTGTGTTTCAGGTCAAACTGTATTGATCATGGTGCATAATATCACAAATCTGTGATATTCACCGGGAAAGGCTTTTTTGATCTCAAGTCGGAATTATGATACGCACGTATAGAAATTACAGAATCAGATAAAAAGTACTGCCTTGTCTTTAATACACGGATTTCAAGCCAACCACTTGCAGGTTATGTTCGCATATCCATGCCATTAACAAAAATATAAAAATATGAATTTTGATGATTTTTTTTCGATGTTTCAGATTAGCAAATCGCTGCTAATCCCTTTAATTAATGGAGATGGAGTTGGAGAGGAGAAAAAACATATTTGACTATAATTGAACATTCAAAGTCTGAAGAAAGCAGTGATGTAATTTTGTTTTATTTTCTTTGGGTGTCTCCTACCAGAACCACTCACCACTTTTTTAAACATTTTCCCAAGTTATAAAAAGCAATGACTACAAAGGCATCTACTTTAAAAAAAACCTTCCACATCACCCATCGTCTTACATAATTTCTGGAAACAAAGACACATCAAATTTACAACTCCCCTTTTCTCTCAATATTTACTCAATTCATTAGAAAGTATCAGAAACATTTCACTTCCTACACATTTATAGAAACTTGTTCACATTATCCATGTTATCAGAACTTGACAGGATGTGGTTTGTCATCACAAAGACTTTCTCCGGGCATAAAGGGGAATTCCCTCGCAGTGTTTGTGCATAGGAATTACACTTTCCAGCTGAGGCTTGGCTGGGGGTGTGGCCGCAAATGTTTTGCTGCTCTCCCTTATCTAATGAATATGTAAATTCTTTTCAACCGATCCGAGGCACACTTCTACGATTAAACCTAAAACGTCCAATCACAGCTGCACACAGTGAAGCTTGGGGTAATTTAGCCATGCTTCGAAATTTCTTTAGTTATAAACGTTTCTGGCTACACATGCCTACAATTATAAGCTTTAACCTTTTCTTATTATATCCCAACACATCCAATTCTACCCATCAAGGAAAGACAATACCGTAGCCTCCTGCACTTTCTTTTGTTAACGAAACAAGAAAAAAACACATCATTAAATCACCCACTGTGATTACAGAAAAGGTCTGGTGATTACCAAAAAAAGCATCAGGGCTAGGCACGCGACTGTGCTATGCATGGGGAGTTCAGCTGAACAATAGTCCCATGGTTATGCCCCTAGGGGTGGGCGTCCCCTTGCTATTGTCCTCCAACGTGAGCTTAGCATCTCCATGTAAGCTCATGTATTGGCATGTGGCACCTGGTGCCTGGCAGGAGCTCTCAATTAAATGGATAATTCATTTGCCTTTAACACAAAAAGGAGGAAGTTTGGAGTGAGATAATTGGCTCTAAACAACACACCCCACTTGTTGATGGTGTAGGTATTTAAACTTGGATTAATGAATCATAATATTTTTTGCTCATTTAAGTGATTAAATGATGATTCGAAAGAACTCAAATGAACTTCCTGGGGTGCACAAGGATAAAATCGTGAAAAGACTCCTGCACATTAGTGACAAAAGACCATACTGCCTATTTGCTTATCATGATTGATGTCGTTTGCAAGGTGCATGCCAAATTAGGAATACCTTCACAATAACATTAACATTCCTAGAAAGGATTGCATTCAGATCAAACATTCTCCAGTTTTCAAGTACATGTAATTCAATGTAGTATATGATTTTGCATAATGGTTATATTGATAATAGCAAGAGAAATATTTGAGCAGCCCGCTGCACTAATACTGGTATACCAAAAATAATATAATGTATATAATGTGTTTTTCATTTCTAAGAAATTCAGATTTGTTGGGGCATGCAAATCAACACATCTTCCCCTATTGAAAAGTCTATCAAAGAGTTTCATTTGGAATTTGTTTTTAGATAAATATTATATTATGGCAATGAATGAAACTAATCCCTTTGATGTCTGCACGGAGGGGATCGTTGTTACTCGGAGTTTAAAACGTTTAGGCTGATATTTTGAAAGGGAGTCTAACTTAAGACCTGGGTTTAAACCTGGGTTAGTCTTACATGAGTGGACCTTTTTCCTTCAAAATACTGTGAAAGTTAAATGTAATGGGGTAAAAAATCCTCATGCATGGATGGGCTGTTTTGGCCCATCCATGAGGAATTTTCTCCCTATTATAGTACATTTTTAGAGTATGTTGGAATGAAAAAGGTCCATGCATGTAGGACTAACCCTGGTTTAGACCTGGGTCTAAAGTTAGACTCACTTTCAAAATACCAGCCTAAGTTTTTTTTTTTCACAAATGTCAAAATTAAGAATTTTCATGACCATAATCAGAATCACATGCATTCCAATGAGTCCAAACAAGCCTAGTCTTAGGTCAGTGGTTTTTAAGATGGCTTCCCAAATGAACTGCAGCCAACTCAAACACCACTCAGTTGTGTGTCAGAGGGTGTGTTGAGTCTATCCCACAATGCAGCAGTTTTGGGAAATTTCACCTTGAAAAGATCATGTGATCCCACAAATATCCTATTCTTAAAGGGGGACAACCCAATTTAAGTCTATAAATTTTTCATCTTGATAGAATGAACCCCTTTCAACCTCTAAACCCCAATCTGTAAAAACACATCATTAGCCCTAAGATTTCACAGGATAAATGAGAAAAATAGTAGCTTTCTTCTGATACCAAAATATTGACCACTTCTGGTAAAGTCTGGGGTCCCTGGTGACAAGGCTATTACTATCAGACCAGGGACCTTTACCACACACGCACTAAAAACAACATGGTCATGGAATTTCACCTTTGACCCTTTCGTGGTCAAAATTTGACCACTATTTCGGAGTAGTGTGCATAGTTGACTACTGACCCCCGGAAAACGACCACATTGTTTTAGTGTGTAAAAACTCGGACTTTTACACTCTTTTATTTAGCCCACAAAGCTTTAGATATTTAGCAGGATCAGTGTCTCGTAGTTATTAAACTTCTTGAAAACTTTTTATCCCTAAGTACTGATACATGTTTTGTATAGTATAAATTTGGTACATTGCAATGCATTATGGGATTGATCCAAAACACCCTCTGGTTATGTGTTATAGCTTGTTCAGAATTAACCATGGTTGAAAAAAATAGGCCCCTACTGTTCAAAAATTAAAATATATGACAAAATAATGCTCGTATGGAATCCGTTATTGTTTACACCTTATTGTAAGAATTTACAATTTTTTTATCCTATCCATATTATGGATGGAATAAAAAAAATTTAAAACTTACACTCTATAGATTATACAAAATTTTAATTAAGAAAGGAACAAAGAACAAATGATGAAAGAAATTAAAATTTGAAGTTATTTCCTCAAGATGTGCCATGCTGTATTGTACAAGTATGGTACAATATTAACACTGATCAAACACAAACACAATCATATGCTGGCCTCACACCTGCATTGCAAAGGGCATTTTCTGGGCAACAATAGCCATGGTCTTGACCATCAAATGCAACAGACTGGCAATGCCCGACAGACGTTTTCTTTATCGGTACAAATCTTTTCCTATTTTTTCATAAAAAAGAACAATTGGGGATTGCCTCCCCATTGATGCCTAAGACATGGATTTAATTGTATGCCTATGTTGCTACCATACCACCATATACCGCAGGCATTGTTGTAAGCACAGGGGAAGTTGCTGTATAGGAATTCATCTGTACCTTATTTTGATGAATATTTATGATAGTCATTTGCATATAGCTGGACCAGTATGAGTGGTTGTGTGTCACCCAACAAGGGTATCTGGTGTATGGGAAGGATTGTAATACAAGGGCGTGAGGGAATTCTTTGAAGATTTGCATTATGAATATTCATGAACGGGAGTGGTGTCATTTGCATACAACTGGAATGACACAAAGAATTTGTAGTAGTCATGGCTCCATCCAGGGGATCCATATATAATTTTTCAATATTGGCAGCTTTTTAAGGTCAATAAAGAAAATGACAAACTTTTTGTTGTGATGTTTGTCTAGCTGCATAGCCTAAAATTGTGTAATATTATTTCTTGGTCCTCTTTGCAGCTTTGTTTTTTCTCTCTTGTTCTGTCTTGCCCCTTTTCTTACTTCTTCTCTAACCAACCACCCTCCCTCCTTCCTCTCCATCACCCTACTTCTGCATCTCCCTCTCCCTCCTCCTTTCATTAATGTTGTCTTTCTTGCATTTCTTTCAAGTACAGGCAAGTAATTAGAGGTGACTGTGATTATGATGGCCCACATAGCCTATACAGCTATATCAAAACAGGGGGTACTTACTGAAAAGATGTGTGCTCTTCAATGAGTGTAAAGGTCCAGTGATTTGATTTTTTTTGGTCCCAAATCGCTAATTTTTGCCAAAAATCTGTCATTTTCTTTTGGCCGGGGGGGGGGGGGGGGGGACTGGGGGTCAAGAAAAAAAATTAGGGTGAAAATGCACCCCCTTGTGGTACTGTAAAGGTCCAATTATGCAAACTGCAGGTACATCAATAAAATGGGCTGATGTTGTTTTCTTAGCAAGGGCTTTTGCTTATTTTCAAATCAAGCTCAAGATGATATTTTTCTGATCGCCTCTCACCTGAAGAGTTGACTCATTGTGGGCCTATACTCAAAAGTAACATCGGTATCGAAGCCCACATTTGGGCTCCGAGTTGATTTGTGAGATCAGCCTGATATATCGTATGTGTAGGAATTTATATATTCATCAAGAACATGTGAAGGCATATTCATAACTGCTTCCTACTTCCAAGTGTCACACAACTTATCATGACAAAAGAAAATTTTTTTTAAAAATAGTAAATCGAAGGTCCCAGGTTCAAATCCTGGATGGGTCAGTGAATTTTTCACTGGCTGTCAATTTATGTTGTGGTGTTGTAGAAGTTTTAAAAAAAAAAATCTTCCTGTTAGAAAAATAATCAATATACCTAATTTGGTGACTCAAGGAGGCTAGGCATGTGGTCCATATTATGAGCATCATAATAAGAAATGAGATTGTCACAAATATTGCTACTGAAGAGCAAGTAATCATGGATTAAACACAATCTAAGTATGTCATTACCTTTGTAGGATACTTTTCTGTCAAGGCATTTTGTCTTTTTGTTCTTTTTGGAGTGGCAGAACCCTTAAAAGATCGCTCATGATATGGATCTCAACTCGCAATGAATTATATTTGGCTGTTTGCAGTCATTAACTGATTATAGCTGGGCCCAAAGTGTGCAATTAAGATGGATTTGAACACTTGACCTTCTTACAAGAGGAAATACTACTACTTGTAAGATTAGGAACAGGATGCTGCATGCTGTGCCAGTATAATAATACGTCAACAATCAATTAGGCCTAGAAGTTGTAGATTTAGCTTTCATTTCAAATGTTTGATTTCTCGGAATTCCGAGCCTGCCACTTGACAATGATATCAGAGAAGATAAAGGATGCTGGATTTGACAGTCACAGGAGCAAAGAAGCTGTTATGCTCCAGGAGTTCCGAGTGGATCCGAGAAAAAAACATTTTTCGTCCCACCGTATTGATTACCATGTTTTGATTATGTTGACAAAGTACAAAATGTTCACAATTGTGGATTACATTTCTCCTTTCAAACCCTGGACTGTTTTGACAAATTAAATGGCTTTCAATTCAATATCACAAACTTTGATGTGTTTCCGTTTCTTTTATAGGATTATTCCAATTTAATTTGCTCTTTCTCTCATAATAATATCTGTAACACTTATTCATGATGTGGTTTTGACAGTCATGTTAATACCCTACAAGAGCCATTTTAATAAGGAAATGCCTTAAAACAACACAATGGCTGATTTTGACTTTGCTAAAAAATTAAATGACCACAATCCCTCTATATTAAAATCTAAACAAGCTTACAAACAAAGCTAAATCCCCCGATTAGTGAACAATTGATTTGATAATTTCAACAAACCGTTTGGCATTACCAGCTCCCGGAAGTAAGCAACCACTATTTTAAGCTTTTACCCCAAGCCTTTCAGGACCACTAATGAAATTATGGTTAAATATGGAAACGGGATCTAATGTTGTCAAAACATATTGTAATACGCTTCTAACAAACAACCACAGTATACCACTTAAAGCAATCAAGAACATATGGTTACATAATTTGCCCTCTAATATGCGCTCATTTGAAACAAGAAATTTTTTTTATGATTTTAATTCAGCTAATACTGAGTTATCATGCTACAAATAGGTTTATAAGGCTAATCTCTACGCTAATTACACCAGATTACTTACATATACCAGTCAAGTATATAGACCTTTTGTATTTAAATGGATATTGATATAGGATAGTTTGTATTTGCCACCAACTCATAAACTAGAATAAGAATAAAAAATCTACTAGTGTTATTTTGTGTTTTATCTCTATTCAAGAAATTCATAGGAATAGAATTTCTGTAAAATTAACCATAATGCACTCTGATAATGGTTACATTAAATATTAGACAGATGATTGATCAATCACCGATGATAATGTTACTAGCACCAAGCAACTTTGGAAAAAAAGATATAAAATAGCATTTGCTATAGGAATGTGTTGGGCACAATGCTTGGTTAGGGATTGGTTTATTATTTTACCTGATAGCGCCATATGAAGATTTGGCTTATGGTTAGGGTTCCCAACCCTAACCCAAATATTCATATGGCAGCTATAAGGTAAGATGACAACCCCACAAAAACAAGCAAGGCCAAGCGCGGAGGCCACATGTCCTGGGTGCGGTTTGTGCCAAATAGACCATTTCAGGCCCCCATATTGATTCTGCACACCATCCAAGCAAAGAAAGTACAAATTTGTGGCACTGTGCATTGAAATAAATGAAAAGACTGTTTAAAGGCTGAAATTTAAACGTTGATTATAACCAACGCATGGTTGTTAAGATTTTTGGCTTGCGCAACCCAAATTTGTGTCTCAAATTAGAGGAGGGGTGCCATTTGTATCTTTGCCCCTTCATTAATAATTAAGATTGGAATTATAGACCCTACAAGTGGGAGCTAAGCCTTTAACAAGTGAGTAACATTCCAACTACATTTTTTTATCATTGCCCACATACACACACACACACAAAACACATAGTTGGCAAGTTTCATAGCCCATTCTGAACTCGTTTGGCCAGAGACAAAAGGGACCACTGTGCTTTTCACAATAGACCTTTATCACCTGCTCCATGCAACTCTTTGACTAAAGCACATCTACCACGTACCAGGAAACATTTCATCAAACAGGAACTGCCAGAGGACATTCTAACATTATGTATGATTTATACAGGGTGGAACCGTGATTAGAAACAATAACATACCGATTTATTTAGGATCCCTGGTGAGGCTAGAAATGCACTAAGTCCAAAAAGCATGCGATGTGATGTCATTGTACCAACACTCTTGGGCACGAAATCGTGGTAAGGCCAGCGACTCCCTCGTGGCTGCCATCCCTGCTCATGGGATGGTGCGTCGCGCCAGACGGCCCCGTGTTCGAATCCCGCCCCGAAATGTCCAATCTTGTCTTTAGCTGCTAATCCTTTACCCCTTCCCTTTCCTCTTGGGAGATAGGCTAGAAAACAACCAAAAGACTGTGTTGTGTTAGGGTTAAACCCAAACAAGAGTTTGTCAAGACACTTGTCTTGCTGTGTTTGCAACTCACCTGGAAAAGTTGTTCGATCGTACCATGGCCCTTTAAGTTTCGTCAATATAACCCATACCAATCTCCAGATACATACACCTACACATACCGATTGATGTGTACTGTAGTACTTAAAGCATTCTGAAGAGTGCATCTAGCTGAATTATCAGGGGCACCTTTGGTACTTGCCTTCTACAGATTTTCTGTGGGACTTTTTTATTTCAATGGCATAAAACACACCAAAAAGAGACTTCTTTGGGGCTATTGCAGTAAAATTGACTTCACTCAACATGTTCAGTTTACATACCTGCAGATAAGATTGACCCAGTACTATTCCACCATTGTGTCTCTTTTAGCATTGCCTTTATTTCCAAAATTTAGTCCCACATTTGTCTGAATTCTGGGGAGTAGGACCAATATGGCACACTGTAATGTGCCATTAATTTAAAACATACCACTCTGCATAGAGCACAATGAACTCAGTAAGTTTTCTGTTCGCCATGGTTTTCTAAATTCCACCGCAATACAACAGGTTGCAGTGGGGTGATAAAATCAAGCAATTATCTGTCTGGCATACCATAGGAGACAACACAGAAAGACATTAAATGTACATTCAGGTCTACTGCATCCAGGGCTCACATTATCGGTCTCAAAATTTGCATATGGTTACTATATAAAAGAAAAATTGGATGACATTAATGGCCCAGTCATTGTCCTCTGCAAAATGATCAACTCACATGACATTTTGATGAAAAAAGAAATCATTTGGTTTCAAGGATTTATGTTTTCCTTGACAACTGGTGACGTGGATTAAAATGATTATAATGGAACAAGGTGTGTTATGTACAATGCCCTTTTATAGAGAGAGTTGGCACGTGCCGACTATAGTTTGAGAATCCTTTGGTTGTAGTCTCTGTTGGGATTTACAGGTGTGCAGAAAGTTCAACAGTGCCATGCCCCCCACCCACATACACACATGCATGCACACACACACACACACACACATGCACAAATGCATGCAGACCCACACACAGTCACACCGTGCGCACCAATGCACATGTCACACCATGCACACAAACACACACACATATCCAAACATTTTCTGCCATCAATACAAATACCTGTACTGTCTTCAGATGGAACATCCACACTTGATACTATCGTTGACCTTTAATATAGAAATTTGACACTATTAAC
The DNA here is from genome assembly GCA_023653785.1 of Ophioderma brevispina. NCBI lineage: Eukaryota > Metazoa > Echinodermata > Ophiuroidea > Amphilepidida > Ophiodermatidae > Ophioderma > Ophioderma brevispina. The sequence goes on from JAMKCH010003863.1 coordinate 69,496, forward strand.
TAGGCCAAAAATTTCTATGATTTTCTCTAATTGCAGCTTACCTTAAACCATGGAGTAACTCTGTGCTTAAACTGTCCAAAGTTATGGATATCCTCATCCTGTAACAGGCTTGCCAACAACTGTTTACATGTTAATTTTCATGATTTGTGGTTTTTTTTTAAGAATTTCACAAGTGGACATAAATATGTGAAAATAAAAACATGTAAAAATATCGGGTTTTTTTATAACTAAGGTAGACACTGTGGAATTAAATGTCTTGCCCATTTTCCTAAAATATAAAATCATGAAAATATCTGATTGATTATACACATACACTCATGCACACACACACACACACACACGCACACATGCATGTAAACACACACACACACATGTACACACACACAATTAATCTCCTTGGTTAAAATCAATTTTTCAACCAACTCTAACCCATCAATAGTATCTCATGGATCTTGTAGGAGGTTCAAAAGGTTAAAAAACATTTTTGCATACATGTACTTCTAAATTTGTGGTCATGCTTGCAAAAGTGCACATATATAACAAATAGACATGAAAGTAACCCAATCTACAATACAGTTGCAAATAATATACTCAAGATTTAAAAAAAAAACAGAACTACTATAGGTTTAGTTATTGCTCTAGTCGGATAAATGTTACACATTTCAAAGCGCATGTCAATTTTTCGCCAGGTTTGCAAATGAGAAGAACAGGGAAAATGAAATGTCATTTAGTAATGACTTTGTTACATGTACATTTATCATGCATGATGCATTACCACACTACCAAATATATCACCCCTTTCAACAAATCTCAAAATTCTGTCATATAAAGGGGTGTATATCAGTCTCATACTGAATACTGAAAGAACAAATAAAGGAAAATCCTGTAAGTGTAACAAATAAAACTTTGTGTTATTTTGCCTTGATTTTTCACTCCTATTAAATCAGGCATATAAAAATAATCTGATAATCTGGTGTATTATCAATACATGTCTGATCCTTTCAATGTTGCTATTGACTAAGTAAATGCCCTAATCACCTGCGCCACGTGGCGGATGCACGCCAACCATGGGCCAACTGACTGCTACCAATGAAAATCCAGGTAAATTGTTTTTTGGCAAGAAAGTTAAGCTTCATCAATAGCTGCCTTGGGTACATCATGTGTGTACACATGTGATATGCTTGTAATATAATTAGCTAATCTTTCAAAAAGTTTTTTTTTTTTTTGTTTTTATTTGTTGTTGGTAAAGAAAAAACGTTGTGTGTTGTATCGGTTGTAATTAGAATTCAGCATAGAATATTAATTCAAATGAATCCCAAACAGTCATTGCATAATCTTGGTTCTGTACTTTTTTAGATAGAGCCTCCAATTGTGTGTGTTTTGTCAATTAAAGCAATAATGATACATTTTTTAAGAGCACCTCCAGCTTTTAATTTTTTTATTTTTGCACTGTTGTGTTGATAATTGTCAAGTGAACTATACCTGCAAACGGGAAGTAGCTACTTGGACACTAGCATGGGATGCCAGACATGGAATACGTTAAAGAAATAACAATTCACTGCATATGTCTATTTTTCCCCCATCCGGTTTTCCCCTTTTGTTACTGCACCCGTTGTGTACAGATGTTAAAGGCTGACTCAGAGATTTTGAAATATAATTTTTTTTGGTGTAGTAATTAAAAACAGTCAACTAGAACTAAAGATAGTCACCCCAAATGCCTAATTCCAAAGTTAGAGATGAATCGGAATTTTTGTTTTCATGCAGTAAACATTTATGTACAGTATAACAGTGCCATAGAATACCATGTATAACAAAAATTTGGGATCTGGAATTTTATAACAAAAATGTGATTTTCTATAATTATGAAGGACTTCGATTTGAGCTTACAGTGATTATTACATGGACAATCATTATGTATATGCAAAAAACACGATTGTTTTGAAAATGATAGCACCCATTTGGAGAGCACCCCCCCAAAAAAAAATACGACAAATACACATTTTTGAGTAACTAGATTAGCTGCACTGCATGTTCTGGCATTAAAAATAAATCATCATTTTTATTGGCAGCAGCCAGCCTTAACTATACCTATCACACTTGCAGTAATTAATTAAAAATAAACTTACCAATTGTTAGTATTAATATAAGACATTTGTATATATTTTTCCCCTTAACCACCACCACTGCACAGATTTAAACCGACCTCACCAAAAGCCTTAAAAGGCAGCTTTCTCAATTTCACACCTTTTTCTTACCAAGCAAGCCAGACTTATCAGACAAGAAAACTAGGTCCCACTCCTCAGTCTGATATGGACAAGTGCCCAAATACACAGAAATAGACATTTGCCGTTGTAGAGCTGAGCACAGGTGAATAGCAGTCTCACCTGGGGCCACGCGACACTCATTATCAGCCTTGAAAACACCTGCCTCACCCCTGACCTTGGCACGCTCCTCTCCTATTCTATTTCCATCGCATAAAAAAGGCAATTCTATCTTTTTGACTACCTGCTTCGGCGACTGGCATCCAGATTTTGGGCTATTTGCTGTAGAAAGGGCGAGTAAATAACCGATTCTGGACGATAATGGGAGACAAACAATTGCTTCAAATATGGCGAGATAATGTCGCGAATGTTTTCTGACAAAGTTCACCGAGTTTGTTGCTGTTTTTTTCATGGTGATGTTTAGAAAAGCATACCATAAGCTACTGGGGTGACTTAAAAAAGGTGTAATTGATAGGTCTTTTGGCAGAAAAATCCAGGGGTTAGAAACCTACTGGCTACTGTAGGGGCTACTTTACAAATGCACACATTGCGGTCACCGGTGGGATCAAATACTCTAAAATAATCCCAAAAGGTTTAAATCTGCTTCATAAATATTGACTTGGTCCCACTAGACTATTAAATTTAGAGTTTGCTATTTCTTCAACATTCTGATTGGCGGAACAAAAAAAGGAAAACTTGTAGCACAGAAAAGTTTTGAAGACTGAAAAGAACTAAAAAGTCTTTAGAATTTGGTACGGGCCAGAAGTTCAGTGTGCTGGAATAACCACTTGAAAATGTAGGACTGGTGAGGGTGGAATTTGTACCTTGGTTATTCCAGGGTTATTCTTAGGATTTCGGGGTTATTCTTGGGTTATGTATTCCTAAGGTGTGTTTCAGGGAGTAGAGGAGTACATTATTTAGAGGTTGACTAAACTTGGGAGGTGGCAGAATTTTTAACTGTACTAGCCTTCAAATCAAAACTACAACATTATACCTATACTCTTCGTCAGTAATTCTGAAACAAAATTCTGGCTACTCGCGCCTAAACTCGGAGGTGTGTGACAAACGCTTGACAATGGGAATCCAATACGCATTTCAACAGACGCGCGTGCCATTTGTTTCAGAAATTATGACGGCGATTATAGGCAGAATTTGTTTTAAGGTGGGTGACTTCAACAAAAAGTTGACTTTAAAGGAGGATGACCCAATTATATAAAATGTTCATCTTGATTTGATTATCTTGTTCCCAAACCCCACCTGTAAAGTTTCAGGCTGATTTCAATCTGTTTTGATGGAAGAGCTAAAAGTGTGATTTTGTAAGCCCCGTAGAGCACTGTGTAAAATTAATATTGGTCCACCAAAACGGGTCCAAATATCTTTTAGCTCTAGGATTTCACAGGGTACACCAAAATATTGGCCAAACTTCCGGTAAAATCTGGGACAGGGTTATTTGCAATTGGGCCACAGCCTTTTTAATTGGACTCTGCAATTTATTGAAAACAAAATCTACTCTTTGTGAGGCTAAAAATTATCATGTTAGAATGTGAACCCTGGAATAAACACTTTCAATGTGCAGGTCATGCCTTGTTGATCGTCGCGTGCCAAGCTCTAAAGATCTCTCCTTAACATACTCTTTTTACAATAATAAAAATTCAACACTTGACCACCGATGCATGTCTATTCCATCACCCTTTCCTTCCTGTTTTCTTAACTCCAACCCCACTCCTGGATTCCTTTGAACAAATAAAATGTTCAAAAACAGTCTGCAGACTGTTAAAAAAAAGCTGTCAAATTCCTGTTTAATTTAGCTTTTCCACACCAGTAATTTTCATGATCCCTGGATTACTCAGTAGCACTTTACACCAGATAGTGTGCTATTGTCAGTTGCACGCAACAATGATACTCTTTTTTTTATTTTCTATGCAAGTCTCCTATAATGAGCTCACCATCCGATTGCAGACATGGCACGGTCCAGGCATGCCATGTCTGCAACTTTGTTGATTTTGTTTTTGTTGTGTTTTTTTTCAATTTTCTAGGGAAATACAGGCAAATATTTATACTGTTAACAAATTTTCACATTTTAAGTGACAGGAGGAGATTTTTTTAAGATATGAATTTCTCTCAAATTTCACTATATTGGCGGTAGACCACCTACCAAAAACGTTTTGAAGGTTTATTAAACAAACAGGTGCAAAAGAAAACCACAAACCTTGTTTTGAACTGGTAATCGTTCCCCATAGAAAACCATGCTTTGACTTTCTGTCGTGCACGACAGAAACTACTAAATCATCATCTTATTACATAAAGACGGCATATTCGGATTATCGGATAGATCACATTGGTAAGCATTCCAAATATGTAAAAAACCTAGGTTCGAGAAAAATTGGGGGTGCTTCTTTCTGGAAATCTCCTCATGTCTCTTTAATGTGAGCTAATTTTCACCATCCTCTTTTCATAAAGAAGGAACTGTTAAAACTACATTAGACCTAAACCCGGTACCGTCACTTCTTTTACTGTCGGGTACCCATGCTTGTTCGTATGTTCGCAAAAAAGGGGTGTTTTCCTCGATCAATTTCGCGAATTTTATTTTTCGCCGAAATAAAAAAAAAAGGTACTTTTTTCCATTCGGAAAGTTCGACGAAATTGAAAAGGGAAGGGGTCACACCGCGTCGCAGAAAAACCTGTATTAATTAAGTTATATTTTTTTTCGTGATTTTCAGAATGGATTCCATCAACAAAGTATCAATCATCAAATCTCAGCTGACGAAATAGGCTATACTGATATATGATGCTCATTCATTATTTGTGTTCGTTGACTGTATTGACCATAGTTCGTGTTTTGTTTAAAAGGGTGGTAAATTAAAAATCATTCATGATTTCGTGAAAAAAGGGGGTGTATTTTTGCCCTAAAATTCATGATTTTGCCAAAAAGGGGTGTTTTTTAAACCAAAAAACGCAAAAAGGGGTGTTTTCAATTCCTACGAACAAGCATGGGTACCCAACAGTAAGAAGAGTGACAGTACCAGGGACCTAAATGACTATGTCCAAATTTAAAAGTTGCACACAATTATGAGAATAAACAATATGTGTATTTAAAGGTGTATTTCCTTATCCTAGTACCTTATTTTTTTGTTTATGGTTCACTAGATATGAACAAAAAAGGTTATTTCCAAACTTTCAGTTGATTTTGATGACGGATTTTGATGTTATGAGCAAATATTTGTATCTCAGTGCCTCATAGGCCACTATGTTGTAATTTCTGTCAAAATATTTCTGTAAAATACAAAATTACAGATTTCTTCCAGAGAAGATCAAATTTGCAAAAAAAAAAAAAAAAAAAAAAGTATCCAATGTACCGTTTCAAAAATATAGCAATTACGCTGATTTTTGCATATTAATTAGCTCATTTGCATACTCAATTTGCCTGAAATACGCCAAAAATCTAATCAGGTCAAGAACTCTTCAGCCCGCTTCCTTCCACCAAGTTACATCATTATACGCCTGACGGAACTCCAGAAAACTTGTACAAAGGCCTTGCAGGAAAATTCTCATAAATTATGCAAATTAGATACTTAATTAGCATATTTTACGGCCACAATCTAATCAGGTCGAGAACTCATCAACCCGCTTCTTTCCACCAAGTTACATCATTGTCGCCCTTATGGAACTCCAGATAAATGGTATACAACATGGGTTAACATTTTTGTCACAGACGGACGGACGAACGGACGGACGGACGAACGGACGCTGCTCATTTCATAGTCCCCGTTCCGAACTCGTTCGGCGGGGACAAAAACGCAAAAAGGGGTGTTTTCAATTCCTACGAACAAGCATGGGTACCCGACAGTAAGAAGAGTGACAGTACCAGGGACCTAAATGACTATGTCCAAATTTAAAAGTTGCACACAATTATGAGAATAAACAATATGTGTATTTAAAGGTGTATTTCCTTATCCTAGTACCTTATTTTTTTGTTTATGGTTCACTAGATATGAACAAAAAAGGTTATTTCCAAACTTTCAGTTGATTTTGATGACGGATTTTGATGTTATGAGCAAATATTTGTATCTCAGTGCCTCATAGGCCACTATGTTGTAATTTCTGTCAAAATATTTCTGTAAAATACAAAATTACAGATTTCTTCCAGAGAAGATCAAATTTGCAAGTAAGGTTAGGCAGACATACTAAACTTAAGCCTTTACACCCCCCCAGAAGAAGTGACACCCCTGGTCCTACTCTAGGAATTCTTTGTATTTTCAAATTAAATTTGCCAGATTTTACGTTGATTTGTTTAACCCTACATACTCCATTACTGCTCACAACTGCATCCATGAAGTTTGCCCCTCCCAAATTATCCCAATAAAGAGCTCTTAATACAGTGCAGCAAAAGTGTCAAACTCATTTCTCAAACTGTGAAATATTTTGACCAATCAAAAATGTCCTTTCCATGCATTTCTTTCTCTGCATGCAAATTGTCATGATATGCCACATGCCTTCACAGTGAACTTAGCCTTTTTGACCGACTGCCTGGCCGGCATGCGACAAAGCGTGTGCACTTGAGTGAATAGGGTATCTCACTAAAGCGAGGGGATTACACCTGCCAGCCTTTAAACTGCCCATTTATTTCCGACCAATCAGCAACTGGCACGCGGGTCCCTTCCTTCCTTCTGGCTATAAGGGTATAATGTAGTGGAAGAATAAGAAACGCTAGAAAAACATGACCAAATGTGAACAAAATACTGCAAATGGTGCGTGCAAACAATCCGAGGTGAGATTTGAGAGTTTGGGGGTTCGGGTAAGGTATGGATTCTAACACCAATTTCAGTAGGGAGTGGTGGACTGTCTGTCGTCTCAAGTTGAGGGGAAAATATCAGTTGAAATGGAAGAAACTATTTGTTAAACACCTAAGAAAGGTGTGATGGAAAAAGTAGCATGGTTTCTAAAAATAGATCTTAGTGACTGGAAACTTTACAGGTTAATGAGCTGTGATACTCTTAGCAAGGTGGGGATCAAGGTGGGGACCATCAGGTGGGGGGGGGGGCTTACAAATACCTAGCTGGTCTGTTATGTTCGATCAGTTTGATGACAAAGGTTTTGATAGTTGGGCTGCACATCCTAGTCAAAATTTTAATCCTCAGATTTAAGGACAATTCTTTTTATTGCAACTGGGTAATTAAAATTCACAATGTTCTTTAAGTTTCATACTTTTTTATTTGATATTAAAAAAACAATTTTTTTTTTCAAAAAAAGCCAAGCCAGACTGCTCCAGTTGGCAGCCTATGGGCTGCATGTTCAGGAATTTTTGTCCTGATTTTAACAAAAATTCACAAATATTCCAAAAAAATTTAGCAAAATTCAAGTTTTGAATGTCAGTCAAAGATGCACCCAACTTTACAGTTAAATGCAATTTCAACCAGATACAGGGTGAAGTTTTTGGTTAATTTTCTTTAAAAAAAGTTACAAAACACAAAAGCACTGTTTCATGAGTGTATGTGCAAGCGAGGTGTGTGTTGCATGCGCATGTGCCTGTGTGTGTGCATGCATGCATGTGTATGAATATGTAAGTGTAAATGAATGTGCATTGTGTGTAGGTATGTGCACACGTATCAGTACCACAAATACAAAATGCTTTCTACTGTAGATAGCTCGTTAGCCCCGCAATTGAAATCCACATGATAAATGAGCACTTGCCTCTATTTACAATACCTTGAATACAAAAGAACAAAAAAGTTGTCACTTAAACTTCAATTATTCTATCCTAGCAGGCCTATGACTTTTCATTTGAACTAGGTACTAGGCTAGACCCTGCAGCTGCAGTTGTGACTGTTTACCTTAGATTGATGGCCCCAACAGATAATTTCCAGGCATGACAATCTTATCAAAACCGAGTACCATCTGCCCCAAATATACATTACCAGTACTTTCTTTTTGTGTATACAGATCAGAAGCAGCCTACACTAACCCATTGTTATTTAATGGTGTGTTGCTTAATTTTTAGGATTATTACTACATTTTGGAGTGATTTGAGTGATCTTTGGATTGTATCTTGCACTTTAGGTGGCACAAAGTTTGGTCAGAATCAAATTAATGAACACCAGGTTGTTAGAATTTCCCTGTTCTATGGGATTTCCACATTAGCTTTCTCAACACCAAGTTCCCAGTGTTTGACTAACACAATTAGATCCAGTCGAAAATCCTTCAAATAAAAAAATCACAACTTTGTATCAATCCAGATCTTTTTTTCACACACTTATCCAATGGCATGTTATACTACAAATGTTTACTACATGGAAACGAAAAATAGGATTCATCTCAAACTTTGGAATTGAGCGTTTTACGTGACTATCTTTTAGTTCTAGTTGACTATTTTTAATAAATACCGACAATTATATGTCAAAATCCTCTGAGTCAGCCTTTAAGGATGTGGTATAACAAATGTAGATTATGTTTAAGTGCAAGTTACTATATGTTAAGGCTTTATTTCCAAACTAAAATGTCCTCATCCCAAACCAGAAATATATTAGTGCTAACCTATAACAATCCCCCCCCCACCTCCCCCCCCCCCCCCCCCCCCCTTCACAGCCCGGGGGTAGGACATGCCACTGCCTAACAGCAAACAGAACGCCTAACTCCGGGCATAATCAAGGCTAGTCTTATTCAAAGACTTAACGTAGGGCACTCTTACGCATATCGAAAAGTCACACACAGACTTGACTAAGGGCTAGGCCTGGTCACAATATTAAATTCTAAATGACGTTAGCGGAAATTACACTAGTTTGCAGCGAGGTTAATCTACTAACCCCGAGAAGTTTGAAGTCAATAATTTCCGAAATTATTAACGATAGTCTCAAAGATGTATTGAATAAGGTTTAAGAGAAGATTATGTAATGTAATTGAGACAGAGATTGCCATGTAAATGCACATAGCAGGTCCACAAATACCCATTTGGAAATCCCCAATGCCCAACTCAGAGTCGTGTCCTACCCTCTGTCACACCCACATCTTAGCTGCTTTCCATTACAAGCCATAGCGGAAAGATAGACCTCAATCAAGTAAGCGCTCGACTCTAGTGTATTGCATCCATGCGTATAGGCATGTGTTCGAGCCCTGTGAGATCCAGCTATCTTGTAATTTCACTGAACAAGAAATTAACCGCATTGGTTTCCAGGGCGCGGCTCCAGGGGGGGTGGAGGGGATGCGCGCCTCCCGGTAATTCTGCAAAAACCTGCAAAATCAGCCCATTTTGACAAGTTTCAGCCTTCAGCCCCCCGGTAACTTTGAAGTTTCAAATCCTGGATCCGCCCCTGTTACCCATGCGATATTTGGGAAGCTGGTCCCGGCGGCGATGGTTATCCTCGATGTAATGTTTTGCTGATAAGGGAACGCGCTGATCCCATCATGCTGCTCCCTTGAATTATTCCTAAATGGTGTATGATTATGGTTGGGCCACAGTTATCAGTGGCCATTTGTGAAAGCGCTTAGAGGCCAATAGCAATAAGGCGCTTATGGCACTATATAAATCTCTGCTTATTATGTTATTATTATTATTATTATTACATAGTGTCTGGCATGCTCGACTCTAGCTCGACTGCACTTACCGCTATAATGGGCCTTTTGACAGACCCAGCCGAGGTCACTATATTTCTCCTTACTCCATAGAAACTTTCCATGTGCCATTTTTTTCTCTTTGATGTTGTTTTTACGGCAGGTGTAGGCCTTCACATTATTTATCATACAGTCCTTGATTTATTTGTATTTCTTTAATTTGAGAGTACTACCCACAAACAAAAAGAATTCTACATTCACATGAAGGGTATTATTGATGTTAATTTCACATTCAGAAATAAACTGACATTAACGACTGATGATTTGAACGACGCGCGCTGCGGAAGTCGCATTACCAGCATGGCTCTGGCATCATTTCCTGCTCACCACAGCCCAAATGGCTGCATCGTTGTTCTACTGAATGGAATAGCGAAATCAACACAGCACCCCCTTCTCAGAGCAGGTTTGATTTTGCCGTACCTATTGTTGTTAAAATAGTGGGCGGGCTGTTTTAACGGAGCTGGATAACCTACTATCCATGTCCCGACACAGTACACGGTCATAATAAAAACACGCTGTAAGAGAGGGGGAGAAATCCTTAGACATGGGTCGTTTTTTTTTCACAGAAATCCTTAGGCATGGTCCCATTTCCCCCCACACTCCTCCTCAAAACATGGTTTAAAACAAACACCAATTTTTTCTTTTCTCTTTCTTGGACTTGTGTGCAGGCTCCAGAAAATTTGAAAATGGGTCTACCATATGTGAACAATCCTTATAAATGGGTAACCTTTCTAACCAAAATACCCATAGAAAGGGGTAAGGGTTCAAATTTCATCCGACTCCCTGACTCAAACAATCGGAGTACCCTACCACCCGCCCACCAAACCAAATCCGAGTGGCCGGCGCCACGGGGGAAGGGGGGGCAAAGGGGGCGATTTCCTCCCCCCTAAAGTGTTTTCTTTCTTCCCCCCCCCCCCCCCCACCCACCCTGGCTGGAAGAAAAATGGAACTGATTTTTGGCAAAATCAGCGATTTGGGAGCAAAAATTCCCTCCCAATCCCCCCAAATTTTTTGGGAAAAATCAGCAATTTTGAAATATTAAAAAAAGAAAAAACCTAAAAAATTAAAATTTTTGATATTTTGCCTCCCCCCGCCAGAAATTCACTTTTTCCCCCACCCCCCAAAATTTCACTTTGCCCCTGTTTGCCCCCCAGAAAAGAGGTCTGGAGCCGCCACTTCTTTCCACTGCCCCTCCCTGTGATACAACACACTAAGGTTTCTTCCCGCTGTGCTGTAAGAACCTCCAAAGATGGCCCACCTAAATTGTATTTTTATAGTTGTTTGTTGTTTAAATTTGTTTTTACTTCTTATGATGCATAATTTGTGTTTTCTTGCACTCAGATAGTTAATATCATATTGGATGGCTGAGGTTGATAACAGTAAATATTGACCCAGCCTAGATCAAATATCGGGCGAGTCGAAGACGAACCAGACATTTTCTGTTATCACCCGCAAAAGTCAATCCAATTTTATTATTATGCAAGAAAAGTTGAGCTTAAAAAAATAGTTTTACAATGGCTTCAAATTAATAAAAGAGTAGGTGCCCTAATTTGCTGACCTGGCTTGACGAGTTGCCCACTATTTTTGCGTATTGTGCGGTGTTGGGCGGTAGGCGCTCCGGGTAGGCGCTACTCGCACTGCAGGATCGCAACCATATGCATTAATAATAGCTGTATTGAGATGCTTTGCTAGCATCTTTTGGTTAAAATGCAAGCCCAACCATAATCCCATTAAAAAAATAAAGTGTGTTCTGTTTGTGGATTAGCTATACAACCCAGAATTTTATAACTGTGTACATTCCTTTCCACATTGATACTTTGAGGCCTCCTATTAAGTTGTGTGTTGGTGTGTTTGATTTGAGGCAGAAAAAAAATCTCATAGCTTGAAGGATATCTTTTTCATGTCTATCTATAGAAGATGTAATTATTTCACAATCCAGTAGCATACCAACGGGGGATGGGGGCAAGTTGCCCTTCTGGCACGAAAAAAAGCGGTGACAATATGGACCAAATAGCATTTAATCTTTTTTTAAGGAATTGTGACCAATTTCAGCCTAAGTGGTCAAAATTAAACAGTAAATTCGGCGAAATTTCGCTCGCTACGCACGCATTTCGTCACGTTCAGACTTAATTGGAGGGAGCAAATCACCGGGACGACTTACGAATTGCCCCTATGGGGGATGACTTGGAAATGTTGCCCTCTCAGGATCGACCTGCCTCGGTACACCAAATCACAATCATTTCCTATTTTCATGCACTTGGAAAAAGATTCCTTTTGGTTCCATGTGTCTTTCAATAAGGCAACAAAACTTTTTGAGTTATAACAACCTTTTCGGGGTATCCTGTCGGGTAACCAACGCGTTACAAAAAACTGAGACCTGGGCAGGTCTCAAAGACTTGCAATATACGGGTATCAATTCAACCAATGTCTCAGTCAGTTCGAACAATAGGGATAATCAAATTTGTTTTTTTTTTTTTTTTTTTTTTTTTTAATTGTAAGATTATGTAATAAGATATTTAAGATGATAATTTAGAATGCATTGATTTTTTATGATATAATGCTTAAAACTGAACCACAAGATTAAAATAGCTCTAATGGAGTGTAAAATCTTCAGGTATATTCCAATTGTACATTTTGCTTGATTCTGGGTCTCGGAAAGCATGTCTATTTGAATAGGTCTGGTCTCAGATGCGTTCCATTTGAACAGATCTGTCTAGGATAGGGTACCATTTCACTCGTTTCTGGTCTCATATAGGGTCACTGCCGCAACCCTTGTAACTCGGTGGTCACCGAGGCTCGGTACTAAGTTACACCCCCCCCCACCGGACCTTAATCAGGAACTAGTAATAAAAGGGCCAAAATTTTATGGTTACCATGGTTACTTTTTTAACTTTTGTATGAGTGAAACATTGCTTGAGAGGCGGAGAGATGGAATTTGGTCCATTCCCCATGGTTTAATCATATTCATCAATTCTGAATGTGAAAGCAAAAACACTGGGAACAGCCACAAGTGGGCCATCAATCCCCCCCAGTGGCCTCCTATCATTCTCACAGCTCACAATCTGTCTACGGGATAGCTTATGCTATTTGGAATTTGCGAGAAGTAGCCCCACGGCTCAGCCCTACAAGGCCCCCAGATTTTCTGAGGAAAAAAGAAACTTTAGCAAATTTTCTTCAACTTATTTTCCATTTCACCATTTTTCCCATTCTTCTTTCAAAGCCTTCATTCTGCCTTTCTGTCTGGCCCCGACCTGGACACAGGGATTTACAATAATTCCGCATTCCAATTAGGATTTTGCCATGGTATAGCCACAATTGTACTTTGTGTGGGTGAAAACTGAGCCGATGCCCAAACCGCACTTTTTCTTGACTAAACTTATGTTTAATGTCTAAGAAAATATGACAAATCCCACAAATGGGCACATGGTGACCCTTATAGAAACTAGTCACCAGGGTGATATCATTATGCCTCCCTTAAATACATTCTTTGGAGGACTTTTTGAACCATGGTAACAAGGTTTGAATACTACTGACAACAGACAACCCTTAAGGAAAGTGTCTTGGTGATGTAGAAATGGGGGAAAAGGGGCGTGGCTAACATACTTCGTAACTTTGGACCATATAAAGTTGTGAGTATCCCCTGATCAAGTGTTGGCCTCAAGAAATAGCAATTTCACAACACCTTTGGTGGACCGGTTACTGTGGCCAATCTAGTTACAACAGCTAGAAAGTAATTTCTTAAGTTTGCAATAGAGAATTAAAGATAATCATACGGTCCTTCAAATCACAATAAATCGTAGGCCAGCACAACCTCTAAATGTATGTAACTCTATGTCTTTGAGAAACATTATTATGGAAATAGGTCACTTACACACGAGAATTGTCAATCCAGAACCCGACATGACAGTAGAAGATCCGAATTCTGCAAATTATGCTATTTACCATGAAGTTGCAGTCACATAAACGATAGTCCCATGCAACAGAAGAGTCATCTCCAGAGCGTTCATATTCAGTCATCCACAATGCCATCAATTTTGGGAAATTTTACCAACCTCAATAATGTCATGTGACCCTCCCCAAAATCATTTCTTAACACTCATAAACATCACTGACTTTTACACTTATTTCGCCTCACAAACAATTGCAATTTAGGTATTTTTAGCATGATCATGAAATATCTCCTGGTTCTTAACTTCTTGAACACTTTTAAACCCTAAGTCAATGGCATAACCAGTGGGGACCGGGGGAAGCTTCCCCCCCCCCCCTCCGACAACAAAAAAAAATTGTTAGGGACCAAAATGGGAGGAAAAACGGAGAAGAGAAAAAATAGGGAAAGAAAAAGCGCAATGCTGAAAGTAATAGCGGGAAGATAATAAGACAGAAATGGGAAAAAGAAAGAGGGAAAAGAGGGAGAAGAAGAGGGAAGAATAGAAAGGGAAGGAAGAAATTGTCCTGCTGCCCTTGCACATTGCAATGCATTATGGGATTGGTTTTCAAAACACTTCTGACATTGGTAAGTGTGGTTGGGCTGGATCTCCAGATCTCTTACAGTACGTCACCCATGGTCCGATTAAAAAGGATAAGGTCTTTACTTCAAGCTTATAGGGTCCGGATGATTCCAATAAAAACACACCACTGTTAGATGTATATGGTAAAGGGGTGGGGGGGGGAAGGAATATACTATTTCAGTCAGTAGCTATGGATGAAGTTCAAGTTGGTTCAGATTCAGGGGAATACGAGGCAATTGAGCCAAGGGCAGCAATTCCCCCCCCCCCCCCCCGATATTCCCAGGTCACACTGGTGACCTCCTTGATATTTGAAGCCCCCCCCTCAAAAAGGAGGTTGGATATGCTTTTATTTAACACTTAAATGAAAACAATACAAAATTAAAAAAAAAATGTAATTGGGGGGGGGGGGAAGGGGGAACTGTACTGTTCATATGGCAAGGGATACTTTAAAGTGATAGATTTTTTCAGGATATTAATTTCTCTCAAAATTTCTCCTGATCGGTTGTAGACCACATACGAGAACGTTGTTTTTGGGGGGGAAGGTTTCTTGGACAAACAGGTCTGAAAAAAAACCGCAAAACCTTGTTTTGAACTGCCTGCTATCGTAATCGTTCCCCATAGAAAAACCGCTTTGACTTTATGTCGTACACAACAGAAACTACTTATCATATATTATTAGAAGCTCAATCAGGTAAGCGCACGACTCCAGTGTATGCTCATTAATGCGTATAGGCGTGCGTTCGAGCCCAGTGAGATTCAGCTATCTTATGATTTCCCTGCGACAAGGAAAGAAATGAACCGCTTGGTTGTATCGATTTACACATGCGATATTTTGGGAAGTGGTCCTGCGCGATGGTTATCTCGATGTATGTTTGCTTGATAAGGGAAAGCGCTGATTCCGATCTGCGCATCCTTGAATGATGCTAAATGGTTATGGTATGGTTGGGCCACCGTGATCAGCGGCCATTTGTAAAACCGCTTAGAGGCCAATAGCACAAGGACGCTATATAAATCTCTGCTATTCTTATTATTATTATTACATAAAGGACGGCGTCGTATTCGGCTTATTCAATTCAGGTGAATCTAATACATTGGTAAGAATTTCCAAATATGTCAAAAAACCTAGGTTGGAAAAATTGGGGGCGCTTCTTTCTGGACACGTCCTCATATCTCTGTAAGGCTAGAAGCTACGTTATAGCACCAGTGGTGATTCTTTGGTAACAATTCCAAACATTTTTAAGAGATCTCTTCTGAGTTTCGCTTTCTAAGAATCAATTTCAAGTAAGTTCACTTGCCAGCAATATTTCTTGAAACAGTTCTCCAGGTATACGCCTCCAGAAGACGTTGCCTATGCCAGTGTAGCACGTGGTCATGAGGAGGTTTGAAATACCAGTCCTTGGACCATGGTAGCTCATAATGTCCCACCAAGGCCAAGGGTTTGCCCACCTGGCGCCTGAAACCACATGTTAATTGTTAGTTTTTAGATTCAAAAGGGGTTAGGGTACGTGAGTTTAATTGGCAATGAGTAGTACAGGTGAGGGTTTAGGAATTAGCTTGTAAGGATTAGGAATATGGTAAAAGGGTTAGAGTTGTCCTGTAAAGGTTAAGACTTCTAATTAGGGTCAGTAAGGCTAAGGTTTATAAAATTAAAGCTCAATAAATCAGAATAAAATAGCTTAAATCCCCACCAGCTTTGAACTTTATACTGACCAGGACTAAGTTCCTTGTGGAAGAGGTCGGTATTATCCCATTGACCAAGAATATATTACATCATTACGTCATCAGTTGATTAATCCCAAGAGCATTGCAACATGCCTATACTTAGAGTAATGATTTTATCAGAGGGATACCAAAAGTGGTTACGAATTCTTACAACCACAGGACTCTTCAAAATTCATACTAAATTTCAAAAGTGTTTGATATGTATATGCTCCCTTTAAAATTCTACAGGAAACAAATTATTTTGGATTTATGGCCTTCACTAAATAAATACCCTAACATTAAACACCACAAATAAAACACACTTTGTTTCAAATAGAACTTTGAAATTGGGCACATAGCGATTATTGCCCAAAAATTCTGTAAGGTGGGTGGTTCGAGGATGAGGAGGGGATGACAAAAGAAGACATGGAAGAAGCAAGTAGAGGAGGAGAGTAAGAGAGTTGGGTTTTTGGTTTTATGAGGAGCTTTGAATCGGGTGGAAGTGCATTGAACTTTGAAGTGAGAAGGAGGGCGTAAGGGCAATGGTAGGATTGTGAGGTGAACCGGCCACCCCCATTTAAGGGGACCAAAACCGGAATTAAAACTTTTGGTTTTTTTTTTAATTTTAGGTTGTTTTTTTGTTTTAATATAAAAACAAAACAAGTTGGTTTTAATTATTTCAAAAATATAATTTTTTACTTTTTTTATTTTTTTCAAAGCTTTAGTTATTATTCATCATTGGGCCCAACAAGATCATTGGGGTCCAACTTGAAAAAACATCTTTCTTCGTGGATTTTTATTCAATTAAACTGATTTTAGGGGCAACGACAAACAAAAACTGAGGGTCCAGGTGAATATTGATTTTTGACTCTGAAACTTTGATGGCACGCCCATTCGTGTGAATTAGGGGCGCTTCAAAAGTAAATAATACTGATTCGTGACCTTGCTTTGATTAGGTGTGTGTGGTGCATTAATTGCCTGCGGTATATAAATGCATCGTTGAAATACCGATACTTTGGTAGAGGCCCTCCTGTCTGTTTTATCATTTGGTTATGGACAAAGAATCACACAGCTCTCCTGTAATGCGTCCATTCAAGTTAATGGGTGACTCCTTGAATATCATATCTTTTGTATTGCAAAAATTCAAGTGCAAATAGCACGGTTCGGATTTTGTCTGTTGAACAAAGGGGGCCTTATTCATTACATACCAGTGGCGGACAATATTGATCGTGAATCATCTCCTCCGACAACTTTTAAACCCTCAAAGTGGAGTCAATGGAAACCTTCCACAAAACGTAATTGCTAATGGTACAAACCTTTATTCAGTCATTTTCAAACGGGGTAAAATACCCAGATTACAATAGATTATGAAGGTTTAAAATGTGCCATTCCTTTTGTCATGTAAAACAGTCTTAGTTCCAAAGATATCTTCAAACACAACTTTCTTTTCGTGATTTATTCGAACATGCGTGAATTTTTGAAATAATTAATAAAAACCAGACATCTTAAGTTAATTGAACAGGACAGTAAGCTAAAATGAGCATTAATAAAGGGTTAGAATTTGAATGATGGGAATAGGCTCTGTGTGGGGACCATTATCTCAGCAATACCAAACCAAACAGTACATTGGCGATGGTTTTAAACATCACCTACAGCATACTTTGTGCCTGATGATCGTTTAGCCTCTTTCTTGTCCAACAGAAAAACCTAAGATATGGAGAGAGTGAGCAAAACGCTTCCCTCCACCTCCTTGTAGCCCGGCTTGAAAGCCTACGGTGGACCATTTCTTCTTGGTACCTTTTGGTGATCACAGCTGTGTGGATTTTGCGCTCCAAGACATGCTCCCTGTCGGTGGCAGCACCAGCCTATGCAAGAGAGAGGCATTTCGCACCCAAAATCTTTGTCTTCCCCAACCCCCAGTTTGCTGCTCCAAAAATCTTAGCAAGATTAGACTTCATTTTAAACAGAGATTAAAAAAATAATTATATAAGTTTTAAAAATGGCATAATGGGCTTGAGAAAAGGTTCTCCCTGAGAAACGATACTACCCCACCCCTCCCAAAATTCGACCCCCCCCCAATTTGTCCCTTCAAAATTGGTGATGCTTACATCACCACTGCTCCCTGTGATATTTTTGGAGGGTCCCAGTCCCCTCCCGCCTCAATACATCAGTCACTTGTATCTCCAAAAATGGAACATTCTGGTTGTGAGCTCTATTTTGTGAAACATTGCATTGATCATTACGTTTAAATCCTACCAAGTACACATCTCAAACCATGTCCACAAATAACACACACCACTGTGCAGGAAATACAAGACTGGATATCAATTAATCATGTGTCTACTAAATAACTTTTTCCCAATATTTTCAGGCACCAAAAAATGCTCAAATCGGTCCACCTCTTTTCTCACAGAATTCCAAACAGACTTTGGGACACAGACAGTCAAATCCTTTCATGGACCCTGTAGTAAATAAACACACAAGGGGCAAATAGTAGGGAAAATTTTGAGTAAAATACCACTAAAAACTATTGCCCAAAATGACACAAATGAGGGCTAGAATGGCCAGCTTGCATATGGATTTAGTTTGGGCTAGACCTTAAGGTTTTATTTTGACTTCTATTATGACCATTGTCCATTTGCCAGTTCTCAGTACCAATTGTCGGCATCGGGCACTGGGCCACTGACGGTAATTGCTCGGCGAACGTGGATTTTTGTCAGACCCTCCCAATCGGCACTTTTATTTTAATCCAAAGACTTGTGGCATTGGACATCAGGACCATTACCTTGAAATTGATTAGACATGGTTCATTGGAGAAAGCACAACCAAATAACTTATGGGGCCCAGAGCGGGGGGGGCTTAAAGTTATAGCGTTGAAGAGCATGTTTTATGTTGGAGTTGGAAAAATTCACTTACGGAAATACTCCAGACCACAATGTTTTTTAAGGATGGAGGCAACACGTTTCCAAACTTGGTTACACCTGTGAAACATTTGTTGAACTACAAGACAGGGAGGAGCATGGGTGGCGCAAAGGATAATAAGAGCAGGGCATGTGATGCCAAGTTTGTGAGTTCGAGCCCGCCCCGCTGGAGTCAACATGGTTGTGTCCCTGGGCAAGATTAATCTCAATTGCCTCGGTCACCCATGCAAAATATGGGAGTGGTATGGGGGTACCCAATCTAAGTGCAAATAACAAAGACGGACAAGCTGTCGAAGATAGGATAGACAGTCAACATATACGTCTCCTTCACGACTATAAGCTGCCACATCATTCATAGTGCCCGCCGCGGTGGAAGAGAGGTTATATACCCGATCTAGCATGTTAGCAAAAACATCCTAACCTTTGTAGCAAGATTTTTCTGGATTTCCTGTTCCACAAACTCAAATCGGACATCGGTATCCGAGTCAAACGCTGCCAGTTAAGACCAAACAACAAAGTGCCCTTTTAAGCTTGCTTTAATCTACAAAAAGCAGGGACTGGCAAGGATTCAACTGATGGAACCTGGATCAGAACGTGAAGAGGAATCCTCCAAAACCCCATAACTCTGACAAATTTGCCCAACTAGTGAACAAGACTGCACGGAGTTAGTCA
>JAMKCH010003864.1:0-36235 GCA_023653785.1 Ophioderma brevispina
CCGGTACCGGCTGCAATATCCATACAAAGCGGTGCTCCAACACCATTAGGAATATCCTTCCATGCTTTCACGTTTACGACTGCTGAATTCTGCAAAATTCTTCTGCGGGACTTTGGCCAATCCGTCACAATTTTCAAGGTAATGTGCAACTTTTCAATTTGCCATACCCGGCAGTAATTAAAGGTATTCTATCCCCGATCGATCTGTGCAAAAATTTCGTACTTCGTCGATATGCGTAACCTAGAACCCTTTCCGTTCATCTTTCATTCGAACATCCTATGGTCCAAAAGCATAAAAATCATATCTTGACAATACGGCTTGTTACACTTAGCCACTTACAGGGTTCTTTGCTACAACAATTTCCAATACAACAGTGCAAAAAAATGGACTTTGATGAAAAATAGGGGGCGCGATTTGTTTACATTTTGAAGAAATCGCTGATAGTGGCTTTAAGGTAAAGTCTAAATTAGGGGTTCATTCATAGTATTTTGGGTATTAACGATTGTACCAAAATACTGTGAATGAACCCTGTTCATATATACCGTACTTTTTACTAACTATTACTTACAAAATTAAATCATTACATATCAAATTCAGTCTGAAATTGCATGATTTATGACCACTTTCGGCGTTCATCACGGCAGCCATGCATAAACGTTTGTTTATACATGGTCACATGATGCGTATTGACCAATCGCGTACGCCGATACATACGAGGTATACATGAACATAATATTCTTGCATCTATTGTAAGTCATAAATCCCGTACACCTGGAAGAGGAACTTCAGCTTGATTGATGTTGGGGAGCAAATAAGTACCCATTGGCTCCCACATCTATACCAATTTTAATCAGGTAATGATGCGTTGTAATTGGATAATGACATGCACCGTTATGATGACTGAACATTTTGTCTTCCCAGATGGAGCTTAAGAAGACCATTTTAGACCGTATGGTACATCTGCTGAGCAGGAATTTTGTAGTGCCAGTAGTGCAGTATATAGCCAAATGTGTACAGAAACAAGACACGGACATCTCACTGATAAGACATTTTGTCACCGAGGTAGGTCGTAGAATTAAATTGTTTAATGTAACGAAAAAGAAAGTTTCTTTCTCAGTTTTCTCATATATGTTCAGTGCTCAATTTTTTCCCTCATTTTTCATTTGTTAATTTATTTGTGGTATTATCACTTGTATGAGCTATTGTATCTTCGTACATTTTCAGCAAACATTAAAGGTCCATGGACGTGCTTTAAAAATACTTATAATACCTCCCAAAAACAGTTTTATTCACAGTATGTATTGGTATCAATGTAAAATCTGCATGAAGCAGTATTTGAGAAACCGTAGATTTGATAAAAATTGGAAGGGAAATTCCAAAATGAAAGTGATTATCGCGCTGGCCGCGAAAACCCTGAAGTGACGTCAAGCATTTTAGTGATGTAGTCACCTTCTCTGGTTCTTTGAAGGTTGAAGAAAAGGTTTTATAATGTGCGGTGTTAACAGGCGTGTGAGATGCATAATGGTAAATACTACCGCTGCATATGCAACGTAAGACCCGCGTATCGTAATGCACACGCAGCGAGGAGCGCCTTGGTTCGTTTGTTGTTTGTGTGTTTTAGGAGTTATTGTGTTAGGGGAAAGCAAATTTATGGTGAATCTTGGTCTAGGGCCTACTTTTGAACCTTGATTTCATGTCAAGAAAAAATGGCTAACAAAAAGAAATGGAATGATACGGATGCCAACGTCTATTTTTTAAACATGCCATTGTGGAATATTTCAATTAGTAAGAAAGTTTAAGACCACTTTCAGAAATAGATTTTGGAATATTTTTAAATAAATGGATTTCATTCTGCACTGGTTAATTTTTCATTTTAAAGTTTGATTAAAAAATATCAAATTTAATAATAGATATTATCAAACCCTCTACAAATTGCAATGACAATTAATGAATATTTATGGTAAAATTCCGTGGGGTGTATTTGCCATTGGCAATCTTTTGCACCGGCATTGTTGATAGAAAAACGGGGGTGTTAAAACTCTTCTCCACGGGTGACCTTACATTTAAAGAGGAGAAGACTTAACTTCAAGGAAATACAAGTAAGTAAAACCTTTGTGGTATTTTCTAGACACAGTAAATCGACTATACCAAAAAGCGGGAACTTCTTTAAATTTCACCATGGCGGTAATGATTGGCGCAGTACGATCGAGGTGGTTTGTTTTTTGTTTTGGTTATTGTATGCGGTTACACATGAGTTTGGGGGGTGTGTGTTCTTTTTACTCTGCGTCACTTAGGGGGGCGGGTCAAAGCCAACCCCAGCATCTTGCGACGCGTTCGCGAAAACAGGAGAAGGACCCTGGTATTGATTGGGGTTTGGGTATATTTAATCCTTGAAATTTAAAAATTTCACGATGTTCACTTGTAAATAAATCTGTGTGAGATGTATCAGGTACTGTGATGGTAAGAAAAGTAGAAAATTAAGAAATGTATACTCAGCCGTGTGTCCATGGACCTTTAAGCTGTAAAAACTTGACCAATTAACTTCGCACATGGTACAGTGATAGAACATGTTTGAAGACTCACCATTTCATCTTAGAGATTAATCTTATGCTAATGAGCAATTTGCATTTTAAATTGTCTAATTCACTGAAAACAGGAGTAAATAATCGGTGTATCACACAAACGTAAAAATCAAAGTGAGTTCAGATGGGGTCAAAGATAATCTTGAGGAAGGGTTTTTTCAGGTAAACTTTTAATTTTTGTCCTCATTCACATGACGGCCAAACGATATGCGATCTGAAAAATGATTATTTTTTTACGATATTGTCCGCCAAGTGTTATTCTTAGTAGTGATGCCTTTTGTTCAGGAAGTGATATGATAGCGGCCCACCATACACCCTCAGAATTGGTTGCTGTCATTTATCCTACCAATCAGAGAAACAATTGACATTCACCGGTAACCTAAGAGTGAAGATGGCAAGGACCCCGTCTCACAATTCATAGGTAAGACCGCAATTACAGTGGGATTTTAAAGGGGCATTTTCGTGAGCCACAGCCTCGTCCCAGACTTACATAAAAAATGTGAGCTGTTATTTAATCTGAAACCATTTAGCCTTAGTTAATCCATGTGTGGCCCATTATCTAAGGCAAAATTCGGTGCATTGTAAGAATTCGCAATTTGTATTTTCTGTCCGGAAAACGGACAGAAATATTAAAGCACAGTGCCTTATGGGAACGTGGGGGAAGGGGGAGGGGAAACGAGCAATTGCTCATAACACAAAAAACCGCAAGATCGGGATCAGCTCGAATTTTGAGAATAAGCTTTTATCAGGATTTATAGTCAGGTTCCTTATGGAATTTGTTGGTTTTTTTATGGAGATTAGGAAAAACTATCCTTTTCTGAAAAAACTTAGGTGTACCAAATAAGAAAATCAATGTTGGCTTTTTTAAAATCCCCTATGGCAGCAATTTTGGGTTTCAAAGGCCGCCAATTCTTTGCTAATAATCTCGGATTCTCGAGACTCGTAGAAGGCATGTATTTGTGCTATACCCATGGTTTTAAGGGTCAAGGAATCCAATAAGATCATTGATAACAACACATCTATCAATTTTGATGGCAGCCATATTAAAATTTAAAATGGCGACAAATAAATAAGGTAGTTTTTCGCCCATATCACGGTGTTATGAGACTGGTAGAGGCAATTCCAGTGTTTATATCCATTGTTTCCATGGGTCTAGAATTCAAGACAGATTTTCATAGAAACATTGGATCACTGGTTATTGCAGCCATTCTTTTAAATTTCAAAATGGCCGTATAGCAGTGTAGTATTTACCAGAAGGTTGCCTTTTAAAAATGTGATAAATGTGCAAATTGAAATCTTGATATTGTCTGTTACTTGCCTTAGGACTATATTGGTAATTTCGTTCCAACAAGCTCAAATTAAAGATGGGGCCAATATGGCCACCTTTGCAAATTTTTTTTTAAACTTAAAGTACCATCTATCTGTAATTATGTTAGTTACATCATACAAGGAAAAAGTATAATAAATTGTAATTTAATCTGAGCTATAGGTATTTGACAATTAAAAAGTCCAAACTGATAATATTGCTTCGTTAGCAATGCTCTCAATTTAAGTGGGGGGTTTCATATTGCATCGGAAAGATTTTTTTTTTAAATTCTTAATTGCAATGCCTGTGTAATTTATATTGGTTATCGCGAAAATGTGTATAACCATACCAAACAAAAATCATTTGAGTGTAATCAATTAAGGTATGTGGTATAAAAGCGTTTACAAATAAAAATAATTGTTGGCTCTAAACACATAATAGGATAGATTTAAGGTAATAAACCTTGAGGTTTTAAAACCCACATATATATAAGCTATAAAAAAAATTACAGGCGACAATATATTGCCAATTTTAGGACATGTTTTTGCTCAACTCTTTTGGAAATGGGTGATCATTTCATTGGTTTCTTTAAAAGTAAAAATGGATCACGCGTAGTGGCGAACAGAGAGGGCCAAGAGTTCCATAGGCTAGGGGCTTGCATTGCTAAAAAGCCCTTTTCATCCACTGACCTCTTTGTACGAGGAACAGTGAGGAGAATCGTCTTGTTATCTTCCGACGATAGACCTGAACCTGCACAGGAAATTTACAAGAGAGGTATTAGTGGCAGTATGATGACAATTGTACCAGATAATATACATTGTTAAGAAGATAAGCTCAGAGACAACACACACTCATAGGAGCTCCTTTGAGATGGAGAGTAGTGGTGTTCTTCTGTAATCTTTGTTACGAGTATATGGGATGGTCTCTTGCCTTGACCATTAAAAATCTGTAATATAGTATTTTGTTTTGTTAACATGCTCAATCAAGGTGGTAACCCCCTTTATGAGACCTTTAAAACTACATATGTCATATATCTGTAAATAAATAGTAAATATATCTTTGGTTATAGCATATTCCAAAATAATCATTAAAGAAAGAAATATGATGGCCTCTTGGCTATTAGAGAAGGCAACAATGGCAAGCTTGTTCCGAAACATACAATTCATGCTATGGCCACTTTAAACAACAAAAAAAAACTTATGAATTGCCAGTTTCATATTAGTTTTGATTACATAAATTACAGAAAAAGTTTTGTGGAAACTAAGTACAAAAAACATATCTTTCCCTTTAATAGAAAATCATATCTGTATTTTGTTGCAACATGCTCCACATTTCAATGGCCACCTTCGAAATCTGTTTTAATTTTTCAATTTATAAAATTGCTCATTCATACATAGGCTCTACACCAAGAACTTGACGAACCTTCTCTCTTATACGACCCACATCTAGAAGACCAAGAGTAAAGTATGTTCACGGCCTATAAATATCTGAAAACAAAACTCACTGGCACACAAGAGGGTTGTGCTAGCCCCATCTACTGATCGACTGGCACTTGCCCTGTGCTACCATGTGCAGAGTATGCTTGCCCTGGTATGGGAAAGATCAACCCCTCATGCCAAGAAAGCTTGCTTCAGTGTTTTTTTTTCGGTTAAATGCATCCGTAGGCTTGTTAAAGGGATGCCGCCGTCAAACACCAATGGAAAACTATCATCCTAGCAGGAATTGCTCCACCAGACATCGTCGTAGTGTAGCGAGCATTTTGCTAGAGGGTTGCTTGCCAAGTACCTAATGTGAAGCGCCCTTATGTATGGGACCAGATACCTGCTGCCCAACCGCCTGAAATCCAGAGAGAGCTTCTTACGCAACAGGTCCAAACATCTTGAAACATTCTCTAAGGAGCTTAAGCGGCTGTAGCCATGGTGGAAAGAAAGATTTGCCATCAACAAGTAACATATCGGTATGACTCCTGGCTGAATTGGCCATTGCCTCAACAGATTGAGAAACCAGGAATTGGCCGAATTCTAAAGGGTTCCTTGCAGAAGTGGGGCTTACCTGGAAAGCAGATCAGGACACTATTACCTGTGGTTGTGGAAACAGACAACAAGAGACAATGGAACATTTTTTTCTCTTGGCTGCCCACTGCTGGGTTAGCAACAAGCACAACAAAGATTGAGGCAATTCAGTGAAAGGGCAGCTAGAACGGTGTAACCATCTTGGGCTGGATAATTTGAGAACCACAGTGGTGGATACAATAAGAAGAAGAATCCAAAGAAAATGCCTAAACAAGTGTCAAATTAAAAAAAAGTATGGCGAGATATATATCTTTGGCCATGAGAAAACTCATATTATTGGATTTAGTGAAATTACTTAAAACCCAAGATGGCGAGCCAAAATGACCCAACTTACAAGATCTTGACTTATAAAAATTGTGATGAATAAATACCAAATCGAATGACATACAACTATTTTGTCTTTTTCACTACTTGAAACTAAAACTGTTAGAAAAAGTCATGATCTGATTTTTATCTTTTTTTGTTAAAACTTGCATTAAAATTCATATCGTTGGCAAATAGGTACATCTTTCAGGATCTTAAAACCTAGTAAACTGTCATATATTTGTAATGTATGGGACCCCATGCTTTTAAAACATCTTTACCAACTAAATGTTAAAGTATGACTTCTTAATGGTTAAAAACAAAAAGGGATATTATCTAGTACATTCTTTTGCACTTTTTCGTAAAATTCGGGAAATTGGTAATATAACAGATTAGAGGTGTTTTGAGATTTTTGGACACGTAAATGTGGCTTCATCTTGAATTTTAAGTAGTTTACAAAGGCAAAGATCGTCAGATAGACCTTCTAATATAACTGTGAAGACATAATCACATGACTTAAATTTTTCCTTTTATCAAAAATTTCATGATTTGTGGAAATTTCTAGCTTGTAAGATTTTTGAATGCAGCCATACGGCCGCCTGCTTGAATTTGCGAGCGTTTAAAAAGTGTCAGTGTCGGGAAAATGTCAGATCACAAGGTTTAACGGTGGGTTGTAAAAAGACACGCAGGAGCACACTCTGTCCTACTATGCAATACTATGTGTTTCGCCATACCTGTGTAGGCCAACTCTTACTGCAGCCATTTTGACTAGTAAGATGGCTTGATACGTCGAAATGATCCGTTGTTGTTGTTAACAATGTTATATTGGATTCTTGGACCCGAAAACATGGGTATATGAGCCTGGGGCTATAGACACTAGAATCAGGAATTTTTAACTTGGTTATTAGGAGGACCCGGATGTGGGGCAAAAAAAACATCTTCCACTTGGCGGCCTTTTGAATTTCAAGATGGCTTCACCAAAAACATGGTACATGTTGTTATTAATGTTCCTATTGGATTTCTGGACCATGAAAAAACATGGGTGTATAGATGGCCATAATCATGCTCGTACTGGTTTCAGAGACAATGTATCTCAAAAAAAACTTCCCTTGGCGGCCACTTTTAATTTCAAAGATGGCCGTCACACCACACATGATCTAATGTGTTGCATTGAGATTGAACCCTCCAACAATAGCTTTAGATGGTGGAATTACGTTTATAGGTGCTTTAGAAGCCACGATATAGCACATTATTTAGGTTCAAAAATGGCGGCCATTTTTTATTATCCAGATGGCTGGTATATTGCGGTTTTAAACAAATCCAACATTGATTTTCTGGTCCATGTGACAGCTGACACCTTTAGAACAAATGCAAAAATTAGAAAAAATCTCTATAAAAAGCAACAAATAGTAATATGTGAACATAGTGAACCTGGCTAGATTAATCTACTGATCAATGAATAAAACAGAAGGTGTGAAATATTGAAGTGCCCCTTAAAAATGTCTTGGACAGGAGATAAGCACACCTTTCCATTTAAGCGCAAACAAGTATTACGCGCGAGGGTTCGGCGCATAATTTGACCAATTAGGCATCGCGAAACTGAGGCCCCGATGGCCGCCTGGCTCAACCGTTCCACTGTGCGAGTTGTGGTCGGTGCAGTCCAAAAACTTTTAATCAGGACTATGAGGCGGGTTTCCCAACCTTTTGGTCCCGAGACCCCAGTTCTTGACCATGAGATTGCGGCGACCCGCATTACTCAAAATTAATATATTCTCAAAAAGAAATTGACCAGTCAAGAAAAAATTGAGAGTGTTGTGGAGAGGTAACGTCAGTGGCAGCCAGGGGAAACAGGGGGACTTGCAAAAAAGGTCGCCTATACTTAACGGAAGATTCTGAATCTAATGATTACAAGGGATAGCAAGGGCAATTCTGAAAAATTTCGGTTGTGGCATTCTAAAGGCATGGTGCTCTCCATTCCTAAACAAGTGCGCACAAAGTGTGCAAAAATACCACTAATTTCATTACAATCGTGTTCGTTTTTGGTCTTTGAACAGTCCTGTAAGTGGCGCGGAATTTTAATCAAATACATATTCAATTGAATAATCAAACACTGCAAAATCAGTTTGGCTTGCTTGACATTACAAATTTCATTATAGTCGAGTTCAATTTTGGTCTTTGAACAAGTCCTGTAAGTGACAATTTATACTGATTTGCGCGCGGAAATTTTACTAATCAAATACAAATTCAATTGATTAATCAAACACTGCAAACATCAGTTTGGCTTCCTTGACATAGTTAAATTATACTATTTGCCAATTCTGTTCCTGCCCAGGCGGTGGCGGCCAAGCCTCATTCATTATAGCAATTCACCAAAAATGTCAAAAGAAATTACAGCAATACGGAGTGCAAACCACAAACCAATTTGGGTGCTTTGATGTGGGTCGGACATGGGTGTTCCCATAACCTACATACGACCTCGTCCTCGTTCGTTACTAATACAAAAAAATCAGCAATAACCCTTCCAGTGGAGTTGATTCTTCAACTCCAACGGTTTTGGAATAAGAAAATATTCCTTGACAACATATAAAAAATTCAGAATTTTCGTCAAGATTTCGCTTTTACGTGTTAAAGCAATGGCGACGTCTGAAATTGGGATTTCTTGGCCGCCCTCCCCTGGTTCCTGCCTTTTGGACAAGTACTTTCATTTTTATTTAAATTAACTTCGCGACCCCCAGGTTGGAAAACCTTGCTATAGAGGGTGTTCCCCCAACCAATTCCATAATGCATTGCAATGTGCCTACTTTGTACTGTACAACATAGTAACTTACGATCCACGTCTATTAGGCATGGAGCGTCTGCTTTTATCAGAATGTAATTAAATCTGTACACAATCTTGCTCTTAAAATTCTAGTCAACTATTGTCATGTTGTTTTTCCTTACTTTCCTTTCCATCCAGTTCATTGTAAGACCAACTTCATCATGATGTCTTGAGACTCACATTTGAAACAGTTGAAGTTATGAAGCAAATACTGAAGTGTTGCTGGTGCAGTGGCTTGGTGCTGTGAGCCTGGAAGGGAATATGCGCTACCAGTCCTAGTGGAGCTCTTTGAATCGATATGTGACCCACCTTTGCAAACCCAGGAACAAGTCGCAGTGACTTATTCCTCATTTTATCAGAGCCAATCAGAATTATCCAAATCCCCAGTTGATTCATCTTTTAACAATGAAAGCAAGTATGACTTTAGTTGCCTTTTTATTTAGGTAATCCCACTAGCCAAGTGATGGATCTAAAGTCAGACAAAAATGCTTTATCCCTCGTATGACGCTTTTATATCTCTGGAGGTATTCTTTGCTTTTAAGCATTTGTACTTGAAGTAGACAAAAAACTTATTCACGCTAACAGTGACCTGTGCTTTATGTAGGCAAAAAGACTGGAATGCTAACAGTCACCTGTGCTTTATGTAGGCAAAAGACTGGAATGCTAACAGTTACCTGTGCTTTATGTAGGCAAAAGACTGGAATGCTAACAGTTACCTGTGCTTTAGTTGTCTGCCCGCTTTGGTTGGGTAAATTTAAATAGCGAAGCATAACAAATAAGGTCTTGAACCTACTGATTGATTTCCTATGCGATTAGCTGGTATTCACAACAACCTTTATTGTAAAAAAGAGGTGTTTGTTACTGCGACTTGTTGCCGAGTTTGTAAAAGTGGGTCACCTATAATGCTGATGTTGAACTGGATGACCGTGACTGAAATAATGTGTGACTCTACTACTTAAAAAGTAGAAATATTTTTTTTTTCAATTTAGAAATATATGACAAGCAGTGCATATAAAAATGTCAAGACTTGCAGTTAGCTAAAAATCACTCTAAATTTCACTATTACTGATTGCTATGAACTAAACATCTGACAATGCTAGAAATGTTTGAATATGATGAGAATGTGAAAGCTGAGAATTATTTTTCACTCAAGTCTAAGAGTGCATTTGTTGAAATAGAGAAATCATGTTACAAAAGCCCCTAAGATGCCTATTTTGGGACCAATTTCAACAAAAATGACAAAGCAGTGATTTGTGATTCCAGTTTAGGATACCATAAGGATTAGGAACCAGCTATGTTTCATTTGGAAAACTAGGATGACATTTTTAAAAAAAAATAGTTCTTATTGTTTAGAAATAGAGATTCGAGCTGATATTGGACTAACCTGTGCAAAGTGACATTTACTATTTTTGAGTGTATCATCCATACATTCAATATAGTAAATGCATTATAATATATACTACTACCGACATATTTCCAATTAAAAAGTGAGTGAGTTGGCGAGTCCTTAGTAACACTTTCAAATGGTTATGTGACGTCCCAACACACAGGCGCTTTGCGACCTTGGTAATTTGAATCCATTGTAATTGATATGACTATGTCACTATTGTGTTCAAAAGTAATTGAGGGTGCTTCTCCCGATTCTTGTCTATTGTCTTATCTACTTGATATGAGAGTCTGACACTTATACACTGACCACCAAGTATCGTGGGAAACAACTTGCGGTTTTGATGCTAGACACGATAATTCGTAGTGCAACGCCCTATTCACTACTGTGCTAATATTGATGGTTAACCATTAAAATTGCAGTTTTTTCGTCAGTATCTGGGTAACGGAATGGATTTGAAAGCCGAAATTTCAATAAGACAATGAGAAAAATGCAGCTTCATTTGATGTAAAATTAATATGCTATTTTCGGGTAAATCGGAGGGTCTCAACGATGATCCGAACAAGTACCTATATACTCGGAAGCAATTTCTTATAAAGGTGCAGTGAGAGATTTCACAAACAGGTGTTCCTAAAAAAATGTATGATAGAAAACAATTTCTGATTTTTCCACTGATGTAAAGCTTTCTATCAAAAAACCCAATTGAACGATTAAGTGAGAATTATTTTTTAGGGTACAAAAATTGTGAAATTTCTCATTCCTATAGGGAGCAAATGTTGATATCAGCGTATAAATGTTTATATTGCAATGCAAGCATAGAAAATCACATTTTGATTCACTTTTAAATTGACGTTCTGTACCCAATTAAACGGTGAGAGACCTTCTATTCTGAAACCACGACATATGCTGAAACTACGGATTGCGCTCAATATTTTTGTTGCACCTTCAAAGTAATAACAGCACATTTTTTTTAAAGAGGCCCCCATTTCAAAATTGGAGGATTTTTGCCGTTTTGTTGGTTAATGTCTAGTTAACTATCCCTGCGAGTGGTAATGCTCACAAATAGTATCGTGTCATAAAGAAGGATTTGTGGTATTAGATCATTTATATTAATGGCGGAGCTGGAAATGCCAAAATTATGTCATCCATTAATGAAAATAGAGGACTATTGTAATTGAGGTGACACTAACTTAACAATGGAACAACGAAGGATTGAGAAAGTAAACATGTACATGGCAGTTTAATTTCCCGGCGAATTTTCATATTAGAAGAACGTTTTCAGCAGCCGTGTTGAATTAGTATCAGAAGATTCGTATATTCCTCATTTCTATTACATAAAGTCCTCTATTTGCGACACAGAGTTTTGAGCTGTACCATTCACAGGTATTGTTTATAGTCAATTACCAATGCAACTGTGCAAAATCTCAAAAATACCGGGGAAAATTGGGGGTGCTCTTCAAAAAAATGTGATGTTTGTTATTGCTTTAAGGTTGCATTGGTTAACTGGTAAAGCATAATACGGGGACTCCCCATTTTTTATCCCCTGGTTGAAAAGCAGAAGGGGGATTATGCTTAGAGTCAAGGCGGCGTCGGGCGGGCTGCGGCGTTTCTGCAGTCGGCCAAACACCATCTTGGAACGCGATTAATGAGACCCATAAGGTTAGGTGAATGAACTTGGTGGGTGGGATCGGACTGCCATGCCCTGCATTTGATTAGTTATGGGCGTGGCATATGCTATTAGGTACCTAATTGATAATTAATGAGTAATTTTGGGGGTATTTTCCAACACAATTTTGTAAACGCGATAACATGAGACTCATAAGGGTTATGGTGATGTAAATTGGTGGGTGGGAGGGATGCCATGCCTTCATCTGATTAGATTATGAGCGTGGCAGATGCTAATTAAGTACCTAATTGGCATAATTAATGAGTTAATTTGCGGTATTTTTACCCAAAAGCTGTGAACAAACTATCTGAAGATTAATAAGTCGATTTGATGAACTGGGTGGAGGGGTGGGGAAAATCAGTACTCTCGCGGTGTGATTAGGTATGTGGTGCATGATATGCTAATTCAATAGTAATTTTGCATAGTTATGGGGCCTAAAATTTGGGGTATTTTTCACCCAAAAAAAGTCGTGAACAAACTATCTGAAGACCCATAAGTCTGATTGTGATGAAACTTGATGGGGGGTGGGGGGAATTATGACTTCGCGCTGATTAGGTTAAGGTGGGGTGTTGTCCGGGTTAAGGGGGGGTGTCGGGGTCAGTTTTGGGGGCGTCTATTGGTCAAGCTTTAAGGGGTTGTGGGGTTTAAGGGGTATGTTGGGGTTTAAGGTGGGTTGATGGGTGTTAAAGGGGGTGGTTCAGGGTTAGGGGGGGGGGTTGTTGGCTTAAGGGGCTTGTGTGGTTTAATGGGGTTGCACGAGGTTTAAGGGGGGTGGGTCCGGGTTTGTTTAAGGGGGGTTGTCAGGGTTTAAGGGGGGTTGTACGGGTTTAAGGGGAGGGTGTCAAGCCTTTAAGGGGGGTTGTGGGTTAAGGGGGCTTGTTGGGGTTTTTAAGGGGGGTTGTCTGGGTTTAATGTTAAAGGGGAGGTTGTCCGGGTTTAACGGGGGGTTTCTGGACGTACTTAAGGGGGAAATGTTGGGGTTTAATGTGTGTTGCCGGGTTTTTTAAAGGTTGTCCAGGTGTAAGGGGGGTGTCTGGGCTTAAGGGGGCTTGTTGTGGTTTAGGTGGGTTGCACGAGGTAAGGGGGTTGTCCGGTTTAAGGGTGTCCAGGTTAAGGGGGGGTGTCCAGTTTAAGGGGGGTTGTCCAGGCTTTAAGGGGGATTGTTGGGTTTAAGGTGGGTGGGTTGTCGGGTTTAAAGGAGGGGGGGTGTACGGGTTTATTAAGGGGGGTGTCTGGGCTTAAGGGGGATTGTTGGGGTTAGGTGGTTGTCCGGGTTTAAAGGGGTTGTCCGGGTTTAAGGGGGGGTGTCTGGGCTTAAGGGGGCTGTTGTGTTAAGGTGGGTTGCACGAGTGTAAGGGGGTTGCCCAGGTTTAAGGGGGGTTGTTGGGGTTTAAGGGGAATGTGGGGTTAAGGAGGGGTATTTGGCAGCTGTATTATTAAAACATTTGTAAACCGCTCCCGCCAGGGGATTTAGCGGTCGAGAAACGCACGTGTTATTTTATTACAAATTGTCTGGTGCAGACATTCACTGACTTCAGTATAGCTTTATCAAGAAGGCTGGTAGTCTGAAAGGGAGTATAACTTTGAACTTGGGTTTAACAAGGGTTAGTACTACATGAGGGGACCTTTTTCCTTCCAACATCTCTAAAAATGTGAGTAACGTTGAAAAAAAGTACCTTGGATGGGCCAGAATGGCCTATCCATGAGGGATTTTCACCCAGTTATATTAAATTTCAGTGTTTTTGTTAAAAGGAAAAAAGTCAACTACATGTTAGGGATAACGTGGTTTAAACCCAGGTCTAAAGTTAGCAATCCCTTCAGACATGACCAGTCTGCTAGGTTTAATAGGGGTTTTGAGTGTAGTCAAAATTGCTTCTCAATGGTCCATGGTCAATAAAACTAGGTTTGAGCTATTTGGTGTTTGTTTAGTTTTCAATTGGGAATGAATCAAAAATCACATTTCAAATATGGCTTATTTCCTTCAAAATTCCCAGATGTGAAAATGGAAGATGAAAGTGCCTTTTCAGTTGAGATATGTGGCAAAGAATTAGTGCTTTATAATCAAGCATAGTTACCAGTTTGGGGCAATACTCAATCGTCTGCTTTTAATTGATAGTAAACCTTTCATTTTGTGATCCAGATCATGGTCCCCTTACTAACAAAAATAGAAGAGATTTGCCAAACAACTTTCCTGCATAAGGGCCACTGAGAATGGCATTATGATGGGCGTTTCAATTCTAGTCACATTTCTTTTGCATCAATGTTAACAGACGATTTGCACGATCCCCATAATGCATCTTGTTAAGTGCCGATTTCCATCCAGGAACTTGTACCAGCCTCAAGTCAGCTAAAAACATATGGTAAAGAGCGTAAATGCTAGAAAACCTACCTTATCTGTGACGTTGCACTGTAGTTGTGTAATCGTCGGGCAGGTGACAAAGTAGGGCACAAGGTTACGATCAAAAATACCACCTTTTTTCGTAAATTTCAACATCAGTACCTCGCTGTTTTTTGTTCCTTTGATATTCTTCTGCATTTCTGTAAGATTAACTTTACTTGAAAAGGTACTTTGTATTGTAGTTTTAGGCGCTGTCCGGCGATACGAACGAACAAGAGAATTTTTTGTAAACATGAACTCTGGTACAAGTTCCCGGATGGAAATGGGCGCTTAACGAGATGCATTATGGGGATCGCGCAAATGGTCTATTGCATGCATATAATGCTGTACTTCCATAAAGGGTGACATTTCGCATCCTGTGACGGCACTCTTCTGATGAGACAAAGTATAGAATGTTACATTTGATATCAGGGTGGTCGGTGTTACTAACATGTCAAATGCAACATTTTCCACAAAATTCTGCATTTTTATGTACTTGCTAAAAATGCAACCCTATATTTAAAGAGATGTAAATAAATTGTATAATATGTACAGGATGTTAAAGTACATCTGTCTAATAAAAGAAAATTAAAAAAAAAAAAAAAAAAAAATCATGGTTTAATTTTGCAGCATTTTTTTGGTCCCCCGCCAACTTTTGTTGGCGAAGGGGGACTATAGAAATGGTAGCCGTCCGTGTGTGTGTGCGTGTGTGTGCGTGCGTCCCACGCGATATCTTTGGAACTAAGCAAGTATGGAAGTCCATCTTTGCAACATAGATGTATCTCAAGTAAGCGCTGGGTGGGATACAAAGTGGGTCATGTGGCATGGGTCAAAGGTCAAATGTGGTCAAAAATAGGGTCAATATAGGGAAAAATAGGGCTAAATTGCTATAATAAACATTGTCAACACAATATCTTTTGATTGGAGCAAGTATGGTTGTCCATCTTCGCACCATAGATGTCACTCAAGTAGGCGGCGGATGAGTTCAGAGGAGGGTCATGTGGCATTAGTCAAAGGTCATATGGGGTCAAAAAATAGGCAAATGGAGTTAAATTGCTATAAACCTTATCTGTTGTGGTAGGATGATGAAACTTGGTGGGTGTGGTCAACAGTCAGTGCCGAAATTTTTTAAGGTCATTCAAGGTCAAATCACTAAACATGTGGTAGGAGGGTGAAATTTGGTGGGTGCGGTCAATATTTTGTGCCAAAACTTTTGAAGGTCATATGAAGGTCATGCGGGGTCATTCAAGGTCAAATCACTAAACATGTGGTAGGAGGATGAAACTTGGTGGTTGTGGTCAACACTTTTGAAGGTCATTTCAAGGTCATGCAGGGTCATTCAAGGTCAAATCCTTGTACATGGTTGTATGGTCATGAAACCTAGTGAATGTGGTCAACATTCAATGCCGAAATTTTTGAAGGTCATGCGGGGTCATTCAAGGTCAAATCACTAATGTGCTAGGAGGATGAAACTTGGTGGGTGTGGTTAACAGATCAGTGCCAAAAATTTTGGTGGTCCTTTCAAGGTCATATCTTTGCACATGGAAATTTTGGAGGTCATTTCCAGGTCATGCGGGACCATTTAAGGTCAAGTCACTAATCATGTGGTAGGAGGATGAAACTTGGTGCGTGTGGTCAACAGTTCAGTGACAAAAATTTTGAAGGTCATGTCAATGGAAGAGCCTCAGTGGTTCAAGAACTACTTATTTCCATCACAATCTTCCCTGAGATCTTACAATTGTTGCTTCTTGTTAAGCAACTGCACTGGGTGGGGGACCTTTGTGGTTCGAGAACCGCCTTGTTAAATTAGAAAAAGCAATAACAGCACTGTTTTGAAGAGCGCCTCCAATTTTTGAGATTTATGCACTGCTGTTGCAGAGGGAGGGTGAATTGAGTCCATCCCACAATGCATAGAAATCCTAACTTTTCCACTCATTTTAGTCCACAAAGGGCTAGTACTAAAGGAATTTTGATCATGAAATATTTTGGTTCTTAAACTTTTTGAACACTTTTTTCCCTAAATAAGCACTAACATGTGTTTAGTACAGTATAGTCACATTGCAATGCATTATGGGATTGGTTCAAACACCCTCTGGTGGTATTTTTAATTGTCTAGTAAATTATACCTATGAACAGTAATGTTGAAGTGTCTTTGCATCATAAAAGGAGGGATTATTTGTAATTGGATTCAAAGATCCCCAATCCTAATTCAACAGCAGCGCTGGAAATGTGAAATTTGTGTCTGACCATTATGAAAAACTCACAAAAATTATCCTAACTAATCCAGCTAATGAATGAGGTGACACGTACATGGAGCAATTTCCCAGTTATTTCATATTGAATGTTGTTTTCAGTGGCTGTTGAATCATTAGGGATCTGATATGGATGATTCTAATTCCAAAATTCCTTGTGATAAAGAAGTTCGAGCTTTGCCATTCACAGGTATAGAATACATGTACTAGCCAATTACAAATGCAACTCTGCAAAAATCTCAAAATCTTTGAAAGTTGGAGGCACTTCAAAAAAATGTGCTGTAATTGCTTTAATATAGTTCTTTTAAACAATGTTCACTTCTAATTGGCAGGAGTAACAGCTTCCACTACTCCCAACATACCAATTTTCATTAATATCAGCCATATTCTGGCTAGAGAAGCACATCCCACCCAGTCCAGTTCCAGCATGATGGAAATCTAAGTAGTCTTTCCAGCTAGCTGACGGCCTACAAAAATTTAACATGAAGTTCAGAGATTGGAAAGCACCAAAGAAAAGGTTTTATGACCCCAGACTCCACATGTAAGTCTTTGTAGATTTTTCAGAAAGTGAGAAAAATTTATATCCCCCCCCCCCGCAACCAGTGGAGGAAAAGGGATTTAGTTTAAAGAGAACACAAGTCCTTTATCCCTTATAATTGATATTAATACTTCAACATAACACAAGATAGAGGATTTTGTACCAAGAGGCACTTTATTGGGGCAATAATATCACACATCTTCATAACAAGTCATATTGTTCAAGAGTAACATTTCAAAAATTATTTACAAGTATTTCTGTAATTTTTGGAAACTCATTAAATTATACTGCAATATATTTGCAAAACCTCAGTCTAAAATAGTCTATACATATAGTATATACACACTTTGTATACAAACAGGAAGTACTTTGTGCTTTCCTATAATCACTGAGCCAATGGACGGATTTCAATCTTGATGGCACTTGCATTCTGGATGGAATGATTGTTGAATTTAGGACGGATTACAATTTAACACTCCATACAGAACTTGGTCAGCAAAACTTATTTCATTAAGTAAATTTCAATCAACACCATCCCCCCACATGAAAAACAAACATTGTCTTTAAGCCCCACACACATTTCAGTACATGATATAACCTATGAGCAGTGAATCAAAATAAACCTTCAGTTATCTCTATGCACTTTAAGTACCATAATTGTCCGAATATAGTCCTATGCTTGATTATAATCCCACCCCTAACAATTGGGGAGAAAATAAGAAATGATGCTAAATTCTTTTTTTTAAAAAGCCACATTGATACCAAAACTCAAAATATCAAGTTTGTACACTTTCTGATACCAAAGTAATACAGAGATATCAAATTTGTATTAACCTAATTTGGCAAACTTGCCTGGATTTAATATGCTCACTTTTTTATTTGCAGTCAACATCTGCTTATAGTCCTACCCTCTATACTTGTTCATTACCTAACAGACAAAAATATTCAGCTCTTGTTTATCCGCATGTGAAAGTAATTCCACTTTACACATACATCAGTCACTGCATCTGCTGCGGTAGTATTGCTTGTTGCGCCCACACTCTCCTATATCAATTAGTGATGTCAAGATTCTTGCCTATTTGGTGATGAACAAAGTATAATTTCAACCATTATTCACCCCTCCAACCAATGGGACTATACTAGGATAATTACAGTATTTCTTACCATATCTCTGATTGGTTATTTACATCATATAACCCTATGGACAACCAATCATTATCGGCTGGTAGTGACCAGGTGGTTGAGGCTAGTGGTTAAAGGTGCAACGAGATTTCACATAACAGGTATCCCCAAAAATGTGACAATTCTCTGATATTTGCAATAATGTAAAGCGTTCTTTCAAAATATCCCCACCTGAAAGGATTAAGCTGAGAATTATTTCCTTTGGTACAAAAATTGTGGAATTCTAATTTAGGAAATTCAACCTATGTTTTATATTGAAATACATGCAAATAAAAATACCTTTTGTTTTCATATTTAAAGACTGACTCAGAGATTTCCCAAGGAGGGCACCCTCAATTTTCAAACAGATCATGTTTTTTGCATATACATATGCTTGTCCATAAAGTAGTCACTGTACTGGCGAAATAGCAAAGCTCAAATCGAAGTCCTTCATATATAAAATCACAGCTTTGTTTAAAAATTCCGGATCCGGAAATTTTGTTATTTATAGTATCCTATGGCATTGAAATACTATACATAAAAGGTTTACTGCATTCCAAATGAAAAATCCGATTCATACTCAAACTTTGGAATTGAGCATTCTAGGTGACTTAGATTTAGTTTAGGCTATTTCTAATTATAATCAACAACAAATTAGATTTTGAAATATCTGAGTCAGCCGTTTAAGACATTCTGTACGCCAAAATAAAAGGTAGAAATGTATTTGCGTAATCTGATGAAACCATACAAAAACAAAAAATAGGGATGCCTGAAATCTCTGGTTTACACCTTTAAGATAAGTGGTAAGAGGCCACACCACAAATCAATAACAAATATTACTAGCAAGATAAAAAAATTCGTTTGTTTCCAGTAGGCTAGGGCAGATTTTGTTTTGCGAGATACACAATTTACCAGGAAATAAACATCTGTTTTGAGTTACTTTTGTGCTGGACTAAAGGCAAATTTCATTAAAATTGCTATTTTTTTTACATTTCGTTTTGGCATACTCGGGAAACAAACCATGTTACCTCTTAAGGCATTAGTCCTGGTATTCTTCAAATACTGAAGTGACAGAGGGTTTAGTTATAAAATGTATCAATGCAATTTTTCTTATTAAATTTCCCTAAAATCTTAATTACCATGTACCTGTAGATAGGTAAAGAACCTTTTCTATAATAGTTGTGTAAAAAAAGGATAAAGATACATATGGACAAAGTATATTAATCAACCAACATAACCACTTGGCGGATTTTGGTTATTTACATACAGCAAAACATTTTCTAAAGAAACACCAATGATACAATATTTGATATTTTTTAAAATGTACATATCTAGCATATCAACGTGGGTTTCAATTTATGAGAAAAATACATTTTTTGCCTCAGATTATTAAAAAGCACTATTAGAGTCAGTGGATGGAAAAACAAGTTTGAAGTTTGGCAATAAACATCAACTTTAGAAATCTGTTTAACCCTACATATTTTTTAATATTTTTTAAGCCAGGGGCACCACATTCAGACACGGACATAAGTAGGAAACATGCAAGAGCTATCGCCTGTGCAAAAATAGGCAAACATCCACAAATGTCAGTTATTTGTATGTTAATGCCCTCATAGCCTTATATCCATTGATATCTGTGTAAAACTTTTAAAACAAATTGTTTGCCTTATAAGAATTGTTGTTTAAAATTGCACGGCCATATTATAGTACTTTTATCGATCGTTTGGGTATTATTAAGTGACAATGGACGAGTTTGTTGTGGATGCTTTAGTGTCGATTTATTTGCATTAAATCGCGGGCGTTAAATCAAAGACTGGCATGAACACGTTTTGCGCGTCTAAAGGCGAGTACGGAAAAAGAACCCCACGCAAAAACATCTGTCTGGACGCGTTTGACGTCACTGACTCCAGGAAGATAAATGGACTTATAGTGGAAAAAATCCAATATCAGATGGCAAAATCTGTTGCTATTGTACATTTTACTTGGATTTGTCCCAGTGGAAGATGATTTTAAAGAGGAGTGCTTTAGGACATTTGCAAAACTGGTTAAGAGAGCAATGCACATGTTTTTTTTTTGGAAAATGGCCAAATTACATTCATAAGATCATATACCTTTACAAAGTGGTCAATTCTTAGCCAAATGCTCATATAATTTAAAGCTAAAAGAGTTACGTACAGCAAGATGATATCTGGTGAGCACTAAGAATGCACACTGCTCTGTTAAGAGTTCATACATCAAGTACTCTCATTCAACTCCCACAGGATTTAGAAAGTCGCATAGCCGAGTCCACTCATTTACGGTTTTTTGTAACCCTTTGAGATAGTAAGTCCATGCTACATTAGCAGCGCCCCCAGCAGAGCGTGGACAAGTTACGACCACTTTACCATCTTGGGTGCCTTGCTGCCGTCCTGATTGTCCTTCGTATAATTCCAATAATATATGCTATCTTCTTCCCTGAATGCTGTCGCAGACGACAGTAAAAGCCCGATATCGATTTGAAACGTAAACGCTGTGGTGTGCGGGAACACGTTCCGGAACGGAATAGAACAGGTTGAATTGGCTTTGACGGTGTAGGGTCCCCTGGGGTTGGGAGTAGGGGATGCAGGTGCCAAAGAGGGGAAAGGAAATTCGCCGCCGACTGACGACGTGATGGTTAGAGTGGCGCGGGTTTCGCCGAGGGTATTGGGTTCAAAGGTGACGTCTATGCCGACTTCGGAGCCTCCGCTGGAGCCTGAGTGCTTGCTGTGACAGACTTGTCACAGTGGAAATCAGTGCTGTCAATCTGAGAACGAAAAGACGGGCAATGTTAATTTGGTAATCTTAAATACAGACACATGGACCCAGAAACTGAAGTTATGGGCCAGCAATTAGGCCTTAAAAGATTGGGGATTTAGAATTTGAGATATTTACCAAACTCTCAAAGATGCAGTATTTCTGTGGGTTCACTTCCAACCATTTGAAATTACCTTGCAATAGGCTGTGTAAATTTATATGTCACTCAAACTCACAACTATCCAGTTTTTTTTTTCTCAATTGAGGAATTCCCACCTTTACACTGTCTGCTAAAGAAAAAACTTGGTCCACATCAATTATAAGAAAATGGAGGTATTATAGTTGGGATAAGCAAGCAAGGAATATAGACCACCTCAACTAACAGTAGTGCTTAACAGAAGAGTAACTTTTCCGGAAATTTCCGGATTTGGGGAACAAAAAATAAAAAAAAAA
Organism: Ophioderma brevispina; assembly: GCA_023653785.1. NCBI lineage: Eukaryota > Metazoa > Echinodermata > Ophiuroidea > Amphilepidida > Ophiodermatidae > Ophioderma > Ophioderma brevispina. Next base: position 21,688 of record JAMKCH010003864.1, read on the forward strand.
AAAATCGGAAATGTAAAAAAAAAAAAAAAATCAATTTCTGAGATCAAAGTGTTCATGATAAAGGTATATAAATTCGATTCCAAACACCAGTTTTAAGTAGTACCAATTTATTTTGTAGAAGGGGTCTTGTACCCAAATGCGTATAGAAAATACAGTCCGTAGCTTCACGGATGCTACGCTAAATTTGGCTTTCACAACCTTACTATTGTGGATGTCAGGAGGAAATGGGACTGCTCCTCGGTTACATCGCTGGTGTTACACTATGAGTTAAGTACAATTATGATCATCTACCAAGGAACAGTCAGTGGGTTGTACTGAATGCAATGACATGAACTGACCTTGTGTGATTCTGGGTATCGATATCATATATAATACCCAAAAACCAGGGGGGGTATTTTTAAATACATGGTGAGGAAAGCTACTGACCTGTGCCAGGGAATATTGATTTTACAGCTTATAGTGACTTCATTGACAAACTTGGTTAACAAAAACACAAAGGCACTATACTAATACCGCAAGTGTAATCCGTCCTTACCTGGGCAAACAGTTGAGAAACTTGGTGGTCTGTTGGTGAGACCACACTAGGGGGGGGGCCCTGAAGTAGACAGTTTCTCAGGACCAGCCAGCATCTTTCGGAGGCAGTGAGACCAAATCATAGGAGAAAGGCATAGTTCATTACTGGTGAGGGTAAGCTTGCGTTGGTTGAGCCCATTTGAGGGGTAAGTTTATCAATGCTTATGGAACCCTGTATGGGAAGAAACAGGTGGTCAAAGATTTTTTTACATTGTTCTTGTAGTGTTAAAAGTCTGTATTTTATTATGCACAAGCCCGATTGCGTGTAAGTAAATATGTGCAAAATCTTTAGGCATTCTTTGGTTTGTCTGTGGATAAAAGGCCAACTCAGGATTTGAAAATATAAATTTGTGTATAATTTTAAACTTAGTCAACTCTAACTAAACACATAGTCACCTAGAATACTGAATTCCAAATTTGAGATAAATTGGATTTTTGGTTTGATTGTAGTCAACATTGACGTGAAGTATAACATTACCATCATAGGATTACGTGTATAACAAAACGATTCGGAAGTGTAATACAAAGTTGTGATTTCTATAAGGACATCGATTGAGCTTTAGTTATGATCAGTATATGGACAAGATTATGTTTTAGGGAAAAAAACTTGATTTTGAACATTGGTTTGCCATCCTGGGGAATCTCTGAGTCAGCCTTTAAATGGACACAAGGAAACAATTTAAGAGAGGCCAATTTGGATCAAAAAGAACATGTTACACCAATGGTTCTTTAGCCCAAGCCAGGGTTAAATGGATGACGCAGATTAGTGCATGGTTAGAAGACACGACAGAGTAAAGGTTAGACAATGTAAACTCTTACCTATGATTGCAGTGGTATCACAAGTTGTGGGGGAACATTTACAGGCTGATTCAAAAAGAAGTTTACTCATTTTTGTTTGTGGTTTTGTAACAAATCTAAAAGGAATCACTGTAAAGTTCATATATCATCTGCAAAGGAGCATTTAGAAGGTCAAATAACTATGATTTTTGAATTTGCAAGCCAAACCCAAGTTATGCTATTTGAATAAAGCAGCATGTTACTGACTGCACAAATTGGGGTAAATGCATCAGTTTCTATTTAGGCAAATCCATAAGCGTGAACCAGACGATCCATGAGTTCGCAAGACTTTTTATTGTCAAAATGAAAAGTTTGGCTTTTATATCAAGAACCATAAATCAATGATAATTCAGTAATCTTACGACAGTTTGTATACCATTTTCATCCAAACTAATCTGTTTCTACTTTATTTATTTATTTATCGATCTTCTTTTGCCTGGTGAAACCCCATCAGTGTAATCAGGTTTTCAGGGGGGGGTGCCAAGGGGTCAAACATAATAAAAAAATTGCAGAATGACAAGACAATAAGTTCCAATCCAAGAAATTGAACAGAATTACGAAAAAAGTATTAAAACAATAAAAGAACATAATTTTACATACTAAAGGTTAAAACCGTCCAGTAGATTCGCTATAATTAAAGGAATTGTATTGCCCAATTTAAAATATTTATGTTCAAGAATTGCAAAACATTGCATGAATTTGTTCTTCTAAGAGAAGTTACCTATCGCCAGATTCACTATTCGTCTAACTTAAAATGTCGGCATTTAGAATTTGCTCTTGATTGGTGGATTTTGAAGTTATTAAAAGGAAAAAAAAAATCATTGTGGCATTGAAAGTTGCAAAAACCAATGGAGACTGTCATGGATTCTCAAGCAGTAGTGATTTGGTTTTGTAAATGCAACTGAAGCAGTTACCCAGCTCTGTACAGTCAGGATGGAAGGAAAATGGATGGTTTTATTCAAATTAGGATAACTCGGATTTGGGCAATGTGCAAATTCAAAAATCCTTTTTAAATTTAGACCTTCAGAAATTGCCTCTTTGCGATGAGATATTACTTTAAAGTGAGTTCTTTTCGATTTTTTTTTACTATCTAAACCACGGCAAAAATGAGTAAACTTAGTTTCTTGAATCAGCCTGTATCAGTCACAGATCAATTGGACAGACAGACAAAGACGAACCAAAACACCACACACATAGAGGATCTAAGTCCACACGATTGTAAACTTACTCCTGATTGTAGTGGTACCAAAAGCTATGAGAAAGCATCATGCAGCCACCAAAACAATGAACAGGTAGACAGAAAGAGACGGAGCAACGTGGCAGACGACAGAAAGGCAGACACCACCAAGCTGTGGGGGAGCATGATAGTAAAACACAGAAGCAATTGGACAGACAAGGAACAGCGACGGCCAATTGGACACACAGACAGAAAAGACAGACAGGCCGAATTTTGAAAAGGTTATTAGAGCAATATAAACTCTTGCATCTTGAATGTGGTTGTACAACCAAGCTGTGGGGAGGGAGCATGATTTCAAACAGCAATTGGGCAGACAAAGAACGCAGAAACAGACAAGGCAATTGGACAGACATGCAGGCAAACAGGCAGTTGAAGGTTAGACCAATATAAACTCTTATCTCTTGAATGCGTGGGTCCCACAAGCTGTGGGAGCATGATATCAAACACTCAGCAATTGGACAGACCAAGGACCAGACAGAACCAGCATGGCATTGGACAGACCAGGCAGGCAAAAGGCATGATTGTAGGTAGACAATATAAACTCTTATCTCTGAATGTGGTGTTCCACAAGCTGTGGGAGCATGATATCAAACACTCAGCAATTGGACAGACAAAACAGACAGAAACAGACATGGCAATTGGACAGACAGACGAGAAAGGACAGGCGGCCAGACAATGGAAACTCTTACCTCTGGAACCTGGTAGTACCACAAGCAGTGGGGAAGCATGTATCAAATAAGAGCAATGACAACGACAGACAGAAAGAGACCGGCACTGACAGACAGAAAAGACAGACAGACCATACTGAAGGTTAGACAATGTAAACTCTTACCAAGGACTATGGTAGTACCACAAGCTGTGGGGTAGCATGTTATCAAACACACACAATGGGTCAAGAACAGAAACAGACAGAACAATTGGACAAACAGACAGAAAAACCCAGAAGAAACTTGAAGGTTAGACATGTAAAATCTTGCAATCTAATTGTCGGTAATACCACAAGCTGTGGGGGAGCATATATCAAACACAGAGCAATTGGACAAAGCAGTCAGAAAAGACGGGAAGCAGACTGAAGGGTGGACAAATGAACAAACAAACTTGTTCTTATCCCTTGATTGTGGTGTACCACACGGTGGAGGAGAGCATGATATCAAACCAGCAATTGGCAGACAAAGATAGAAACAGCAAATGGACAGACAAACACAAAAGACAGGCAGGCAGACTGAGGTTAGACAATGGTAAACTCTATTCCGATGGTGGTGGACCAACAGCTGGCGGGGGAGCCACAATATCAAATAACAATTGGACAAAGGCAGACAGAAACAGCCCAGCAATGGAGAGACAGACAGAAAACAACTGACAAACAGACTGAAGGTCTGGTCAATGAAACCTTACCTCTGATGTGGTGGTACCACAAGCTGCGGGGGGAGCATGACATCAGCCACAGAACCAATTGGTAGAAAAAGGTGACGGGAAAAGCGAGTGGATTACCCCACTGTGATCAGATGTGACGTGCTGAGCTGAAGGGAGTGGCATCTTCTATGGTGCCTATTACGCCTGGGGCGGTGCTCTTGAAGGTCACATAATTAGATAATGGATTCACCGCTGGTTGTACGAAAGACGAACCTATGAACGATACGCAGAGTGTGTCGTGATGGTTTAAATCTTGGTATTTTAGACATTACTTTGCCATATTTCCCAGATTCGTGATTAGAATCGCTTATCTTGGCTTGCATTTATCAAGAGAATCCTTAGTGTAAATGAGCTTTTATGAACGCAATTGTATTTCATAATAACAATTTATGGGCATATACCAATGCAATAGCAGTTCTCAAACACTAGGTCAATTAGTGTTTGGCATACCAAAGGTTGCCGCAACTGACCTTCTGACCCCATAACCAAAGGTCACAGATATGATATGGGTCATCCTAATGACTTAGAGGGTACACAATATATGGCATGCTAATAGACGGGTAGAGTTGTAAAATTGTACGCTATAATGGAGATTCTCACTTCAAAACATATAAGATTATTACATTCTGGACTTAGAGACACGTCTCTTTTACCACATCAAATTGGAAGCTAATATTAGGTTTAGATTTTGAAATATTTCACTGATTCTGTATTTTAACGATTGTTTACCCCGCATGCACATTATGTGTTTGTAGGGTAGGGTAGGTAGGTAAAACCAAAGTTTCAATCCAATTTGTCCCTGCTAAACAGGGGTGGACTGATTCACTCAATTCACACCAATAAGTGTGAGGATTTATTGGAGCAAAAGGTAAATGACCGGATGCGGCTTCCTGATGTCAATGTGCTGGATGGGCGCCATTTAGCTCTCTGGAGCCGACACCCTTGTAGGTAGATCTTCTTTTTAGCTCTCCAAGGGGAACCATGTACCCTCCTCATCGGATTCCTAAGAAACACAATCTTCTACTTTGCGTATCCACAAGTCATTGTGATGGCTTGTGGGAGTCAGGATTTATTCAACTGAGAGCTGATCCGGGGTGCGTGCATCCATCTACGGAAGCTCCTATAACATGGCCCTTCATTGAACTGGGGGTATCTGTATTTAATCAATAGCTGGTATACAGAACAATCCAGAATTGAGTACCCGAATACATCCCAGCAAGTGACCCCGCCAAGATTCGAACCCGGGAATTGTTGGTAAATTGCGCCAAGGCAAGCACCCTAAAGGCCTAGGCCCCGCTCTCCCACCGCCCAATGGGGTGACTGTTTAGCCGCTGACAACCCAGCCCTGGGATGGCGTGGTGTTATGACGTCTCGTAGGCGTCAAGGTCAGAAATAACCTTTCAAACACAAACAAATGAGCCTTGTGCACAAGTGATCTTAATTTTATATAAATAACAGATGTAATGATTTGTAATTGGTTCAAGAATTTGATGGGTCCAAAACATTACATAAATCAAAATACACACTTACACAAAATACGTATTGTCCTCAAGAAGGTCCAGTAATGTCCACATGAAGCGTTGCAGTTCAACGATAACATGTCCTCACAGCGAAGACTTCACAAATGACAGCATGCAACGTCACCAATTATAAATCTTCAGGTAATATTCCATGGAATCTTCTAGTCCTGAAAGGTAAATTTGGTCCAGCAGTTCAAAACGATAATAATATATCACAGTATATCAGTCCAAAGATAATCAACACGATTTCTCTCTGTCAACAATTTGGGAATTCTACTTTGATTCCCCACTTCGAGCTTCAAAGACGGACATAGGAATAGTACAGCACTCTGCTCACCATGGAATTATATAGCCTGGCACTAGGTAATTGATGTTTTATGCTCATTCAGCAGAGTAAAAAAACTAGTATTTTAGCTACTTGTTAGTAGGATTGCTGGCAGAGAGGTCTTCCAGTGATAGTATTTAAACTACTACAGATAGATTCCCCTTTCTAACAATAATCATTACATCATTCTCATGCATAAACATACCTTACACTAGCCTGACAAGCGGAATTCCCATGCACCCGAATTACATCACTCATATTTTTAACTTTGTGGGGGAATCCCTGGTTCGGCAATGTTTTGATCTCAAAAAACATAAACCAAGTTCTAAGTTTAGCATCCTTGGGGAATTCCCACTTCCCCTTATTTGCAATCTAAACAGGTGCACTTAGCATAACAACTCTAGAGAATCCCCTTTTCTCTCTTTTATAGTAAACAAGAGGCTTTTCCCGTGAGAAGAGAATCTTTCTCAAATATAAAATTGAGAAAAATCATATTTTTAAAAGTTTAATAAGAAAAAATGGAGGCCTATAACCAGTTAGTAATGGTTTACCAGGATACAGTAGCAGGCCCTCAAAGAAAGCCTGACCTGACTGAGCCGCACAACCACTCACAACTTGAAAATTTAACTCAAATATTTGTTTTCTCATCAAATGTCACACACACACCACGTTCATACTATCTGCATTAAAGTAAAATCTGGTCCAACAAATAAACATCACAATACTTAAGAACAACAATTATTACAGAAATGCCCGCGGGTACTACTGCAAACCCAATATTTGTGCTGCCTTACATGTGGCGTATCAGTGAGACAAAGCTTGATATCGCTCATGTATCACCCCTGAACCTAGTCATTAGTAATTCTGGCATTGTCTTGGACACAGTACAATACAATTGCAGTGTCGCAAACATCACCAATTTACGTCAGTCAGTAGCGGCTCCAGAATCAGAAAAGCAGGGGCAAAAAGCAGAGTAAAAATTGTGTGTTTCAACAACACGTTGAAATGCTCCACAGAACTCTTTACACATGTACTTCAGCTAGGATTTTTGTCGGGTCACCTTAGCGACCCGACTTATAGAACCACTGCTCTCAAAATGCGAAGGAGTCTATTTCGATAGCTGAAGGTCATTTTCATTACCTGTCTTTTATGAAAATGATCTGCGTACTACTATTAATTTTGAGTTGTTAGTGTTGGGTGTGTAAGCGATGCAATTTCAGACAAGAATAACCATCATTGCATGTTTGAATGGCCTTAAAAAAGCATTTCTTTGATTTTAGTCTCTGTGAAGACTTGCTTTTTGATGGAGTTTGGTTAAAACGTTGTCGGGATCGATAAGGGTGAGTAAGTAACAAAAGGCGAGTTATAAGTAAGAAAAATGATCAGGCCACGTAGAGTTATACTACACGTAATGATTGAAGTGTTGTTTAATTGTTTTTTAATGTTGTTTTATTTCTTCGTCTAATTATGCCTGGCAACCCTACACAGTTTTTTTTAAATCTTGTTTATATACTGCGTCCATTTGATACAACAATAATCCTATTTCAATAAAGGTCTGTGTTGAATAACCTAGTTGCCGAGACTCGCAGTATTAACTCTTCCTTTCGCCCTTGCTTTTCTGATTCTAGAACCGCCACTGACTGTCAGTATGAGTTTTCACGCTACTTTGCATGCAAATGTTGCTTCCTTTGTGGAAAGAGAAATGGAACTTGTAATCGCAGCTTGCTAAGCCTGGTACATCAATGTAATCTAATCCTTCAAGGTGGTAGTGGGGTCTATCTGTCTGGCCTGATCATCTCTATGATAACCTTGAACCTGAAAACACAATATAGGATACGGTTCCGTAAGTCTTCACTTTTAGTGATCACTTCCTAAAATGAAAAGTACGAGTGAATATTATTCCTAGTTAACATGATTACATGTATTTAAGCCATGGACCTGAAAAGAACCAAGTGGTATCATGATTAAAACAAATATTGACTGCTTATATCTTAAAATGGTATACAAAAATATATGTTTGGCAATTAAAACAATCAAAACAAATATGAGAATTAAAATAAACTAGAATTTCGCAGTCCTCGGCTTTCGCGCTCGTATATTCAAAGAATATAACGGGGGCGCCTCATGACTCTTGACCTTGGCATATGACCTTTGAGCTTGGTGCCCTTGACCCAAGTCTGGTTCCAATTGAACTTCAACTTTTCAATCCGAGGGTCAATTTTACATTTGCCTATTTTTCAATATTGACTCACATGAGCTTTGACCTTGACACATGATCTTTGACCTGACCTGACACATGTCCTTTGACCTCATTCAAACATAGGAGGGATCCCATGGTGCACCTATTTTGACACAAGTTGGTTCCAATGGAACTTCAACTTTTCAATTGAGGTCAATTTTTAAAAAAAAACTTAACATTTTAGTGACACATACACAAATACATACCACACAAATACACACACACAACAGAATGCAAAGTGGTCCTTCAGCTAAAGACTATTGGCCCACAAAAGCTTGAAAAGGGTATCTTAGTGGATTACTGGCTGCACAGACATCCAATGCTCAAAATATTGAACTGCCCATCCAATATGAACAAATAATAGACAAAACAACAAATACTCTATCTTTTATTCTCTATGGTGCATAAATTCAGCAGGAATTGAAGTGATGTATATTTCAATGAAAGGTGTTTAAATTTGTTAAGGGTTGGGTTTGGATGAATATGTGCATCAAGTAACATATATTTTGGGGTTCAGATTCTTTAGAAGCCTATCAGTTTATTCATGAAGTGACCTTATATGACGGGCCTCTCAATGAAATGCTAAAACTTTGTGGTCTTTTGAGCCAGTTGGAGACACCCATAAGCTCTGTGTAGTGTGTCTATAGGCACATCTCTAGTAATGCTAGCTCCTTTAAGAGCTATCATACGTACTTACCGTTGTGGTCTTTTGAGCCAGTTGGAGATCCCCATCAGCTCTGTGTAGTGTGTCTATAGGCACATCTCTAGTAATGCTAGCTCCTTTAAGAGCCTCTCATTAACTTGAGACCTATGTGGTCTTTTGAGCAGTTGGAGAACCAATCAGCTTGTGTAGTGTGTTTTACTTGGCACATCTCTAGATAATGCTAGATCTTTAAGAGCCTATCAATCTTGACCAGTTACCTTTGTGGTCTTTTGAGCCAGTTGGAGGAAACCCATCAGCTATGTGTAGTGTGTCTACTAGGCATATATCTAGTGAACGAACTAAGATCTTTAAGAGACTATCATACTAACTACCTTTGGGTCTTGTGAGCCAGTTGGAGACACTCATAAGCTCTGTGTAGTGGGTCTTACTAGGCACATCTGATAGTAATACAGCTCCTTTAAGAGCATATCATACTTGTCTTACCTTTGTGGTCTTTTGATCCAGTTGGAGACACCCATCAGCTCTGTGTAGTGTGTCTTACTAGGCATATCTCTAGGTGATACTAGCCCCTTTAGGTCTACAGACTTGAATTCCTTTGTGGTCTTTTGAGCCATGGTGGAGACACCCTTCAGCTCTGTGTAGTGTGTCTTATAGGGCATATCTCCTAGTGATGCTAGCCCATTTAAAGAGTCTATCATATTGACTTACCTTGTGGTCTTTTGAAGCGTTGGAGACACCCATCAGCTCCGTGTAGTGTGTCTTACTGGGTACATCTCTAGTAATACTAGCTCCTTTAGAGCCTATCATACTTAACTTACCTTTGTGATCTTTGAGCCAGTGGAGACCCCATCAGCTCTGGAGTGTGTCTTACTAGGTACATCTCTAGTAATACTAGCTCCTTTAAGAGTCCTATCATAATTAACTTCCGTTGTGGTCTTGTGAGCAGTTGAGACATCATCAGTCTGTGTAGTGTGTCTATAGGCACATCTCTAGTAATACTAGCTCCTTTAAGAGCCTATCATACTTGACTACCTTTGTGATCGTCTAAGCTCATTTGGAGACACCCATCAGCCTCTGTGTAGTGTGTATTAGCCTATCTTACTGGACTTACCGTTGTGGTCTTTTGAACCAGTTGGAGACACCCATCAGCTCTGTGTAGTGTGTCTATAAGCACATCATACTGGACTTACCTTTGTGGTCGTTTGAGCCCAATTGGAGACACCCATAATGAATGTGTAGTGGTATTAGGAAGGATAATACTTGTATGACAGTTGGTCTTTATTCAACACCCAGGTCTTTTGATCCAGTTGGAGACACCCATTAGCTCTGGTAGTGTGTCTTAGCCTATCATACTTGTCTTACCTTTGTGGTCTCTTGAGCCAATTGGAGACACCCATCAGCTCTGTGTAGTGTGTCTTACTAGGTACATCTCTAGTAATACTAGCTCCTTTAAGAGTCTATCATACTTGACTTACCTTTGTGGTCTTTTGAGCCAGTTGGAGACACCCATCAGCTCTGTGTAGTGTGTCTTAGCCTATCATACTTGACTCACCTTTGTGGTCTTTTGAGCCAGTTGGAGACACCCATCAGCTCTGTGTAGTGTCTTACTAGGCATATCTCTAGTAACACTAGCTCCTTTAAGAGCCTATCGTACTAACTTACCTTTGAGGTCTCTTGAGCCAGTTGGAGACACCCATCAGCTCTGTGTAGTGTGTCTATAGGCACATCTCTAGTAATACTAGCTCCTTTAAGAGCCTATCATACTTGACTTACCTTTGTGATCGTCTAAGCCAGTTGGAGACACCATAAGCGCTGTGTAGTGTGTATTAGCCTTTTATTACTTGACTTACCGTTGTGGTCTTTTGAGACCGTGGAGACCCCATCAGCTCTGTGTAAGGTGTATCTTAGACGATTCTACTTGAAACTTACTTGTGGTCGTTTTGAGCCAATTGGAGGACACCATCAGCTAGGTACGTTAAAGTGTGTCTAGCCTCTCATACTGTCTTACCTTGTGGTCTTTTGAGCCAGTTGGAGGACACCCTATAGATCTGTGTAGTGTAGTGTCTTAGCCTATCATACTTGTCTTACCTTTGTGGTCTTTTGAGCCAGTTGGAGACACCCATCAGCTCTGTATACTGTGTCTTACTAGGTACATCTCTAGTGATGCTACCAGCTGCTTTTGGAGCCTCTGCAACTCCTGTTAGGTTATACAGCAGTCCTGTGCCATCTGGTAGAGCAAAGAACACGGTGCCCTGTGGGATAGCAAATAATGTCTCATCAGTTTGACATCAATGTGGATGTGAATTTTCACATAAATAAAGCCTAATATTCTTGGGATTCAAGTATGCCATATTTTAAAACCATATAGTGCTGTAAATGATTAAAAGTCTGAAGAGATGTTCATCTCTCAAACACACGTCAACTCAACAAGCTTGCTATCGACTAACTGTTCTAGATATTAATTGCAAAGTATATAATTTACACCTTACATTTAAAATATTATACTGCAATCTATGGCCTATTAACTTTGCACTTCTTTGACAACTTGTACAGGCATTTCATTATCCACAGCTTCTTCCCAGAGGGTGCAATGAGTCCATCCCACAATGCAACAGTTTAGGAAAATTTCATCTCAACAAGATCATGTGATCTCACAAAATTCCTATTCTTAACACATAAAAATTCTGACATTTGTGCTCATTTTAGCCCACACAGTGCTAGTACATAAGGATTTTATAATGATCATGAAGTGTTTTGTGGTTCTTAAACGTCTTGAACATTTTTTATTCCTAATAAGTACTGACATGTGTTTAGTACACAATGGCGGATCCAGGATTTGAAAAATGTCAAAATTACCGGGGGGCTGAAGGCTGTAACTGGTCCAAAATAGCTCAAAATGGGCTGATTTTGCAAGAATTTGCAGAATTACCAGGAGGCGCGCGCGCCCCCTCTGCCCCCTCCCTGGATCCGCGCCTGGTACAGGATGTAATAGGCACATTGCAATGCATTATGGGATTGGTTCATAATACCTTCTGGCCTCCTCTCATCACCCCACATACCTAAACCAAATTTCAGATTTTGATATCTTCTAAACCATTGACCAAAGCAATGTATGCATGTGTAAACATTTGCTCATACACCAAACTACACAATCGGAATCAAATGAAATTTCGAAATTAAATTCGACGACAGCAATAGCTACTTATACTTTGTTCATCACCTAATTGCAAAAATTCTTCGGCTTTTGTTTATCCACCCACATGAATAATCCATTTTACATACGTGATCTAGCCAAAGCCTGCGCCGTGAATACTACACGCATGCGCCCACTGCGGAGTGTTGCTAGAGTTGCGCCGCGCGATTCTATGACTCTTCGCAGTGTTTGAGAGTCTTGCCAATTTTGTGATGAAACCAAAAGTAGTTGATAGATCATTTGACTTTAAAAGGTGGGTGGACATATTCATGAAATGAAATTTTCAATAACAAGCACCACCATACAGGTGATGGGTTCAACTCTATGGTATATCCTTTAATAAAACAAGATCTAATCTCCCACTGAGCATTCATTTTCCTCTCCCTTCTACCCCTGCCTCCCAACTGGCTGGCAGCACACACTAGGCTTGGCCAATTCACTCAGCACCGAAATGCTAGGCACAACCCGGAGTACTGCCACATCAACCAAACCACCATGATGGTGTGAACTCCCAGCAGTAACTGGACTTAGTCTACTCTGGTGTGAACCTGCTATAGGACTTAGCCTAAATGTGGTGTGATCCCCCAGCGTTTCAGGAATCAGCCGACTATGAGTGTGAAATCCCGGCTTTTATAGGACTAGTCTATTACGGTGATTTAGCTCCCCAGGTAAATGATGATCGCCAAGGCTAAAAGTAATACAGGCTACGCGGCTGATTCCTATGGACTTAGTAGCCGGACCCCTCGTTGCAAAATGCCTAGCTTGCTGGATGCCCCTCGTGGTACTCATGCCGTCTAGTATGAGCCGTCTACACATGCCCCATCCCTTGGCAATGTTGTGGTTGTGATCTAATTTCTGTCTGATGTGTTGATCCTCCTGGAATGAGCATGAATCACAGATGAGAAGTTAACACTAAGTGCATGGGGGGGTCCATGCCCTCCATTCCCACACTTCACTCCTTCTCATTCACCCCCCTTGACTTGACCCCGATCTCCCCCACCCGCACCCCCCTCTCCTACGTTCTCACTTTCTTCATACCACCCCTCTTTATCGCACCTCTCTCTACCCCCCCCCCACCTCACCTCCCTCTATTCCGTGACCAAGGATTTCATTTTTCGCACACCATGTTTTATGCTAATCAATTTTGTCCAAGAGGTTTTTCAATTCGTTTTGATGAAAAAAAAATTGAAACAAAATTGGTCAAGGGTTTTTAATCATTAGCATAAAGGGAGTACAGAAGACCTTTCGCACTAAGTGTTAACTGGGGAATGAGTCATAGCTAGCTCACGTATTGTGTTTAACACCATCTTGGATTGGTGTACATGGAGATTGGTATAAACCCCCTCCAGAGGGGTCACTTGATATGTAAGTGGTATGCATCTAGTTACTAAGAAAAGGAGGAAAAAGAGTCAAATTTTGCGACAATATGGCGGTGGTGATGTGCATCGTTGGCGAAAATGGGGTACAGTTAAGTAAAATTCAATATTTAGGGTGACTTTCACTTGGCGAGTGATTAACATCTGATGAAGTTGAGGTAAAATACGGACTTCCAGTCTTGAAATTATGACCAGCTCTATGGCATTTAGGGTATAATTATGCCATTTCGGCTTGAATTCCATGCATTTGATTTACGAACTTCAGAGTCTGCTGTAAGAGTCATAACAAGCAGGGTAGCACTTTTATATTATATCGACAGAGCTACTGTGGTCTCGATACAACGAGGCCTATTAATGTAATCTGCCAGCACTTCCAAACGCACCTTCTACAGGCAATTTATGCAAATACACAGTAAAGACTATTACCATAGAGTTGGCTAAAAATCGAAAGGTAAACAGAGATGGCACTAGCTATGACGTCCCCTTCTTAGTAGTACCATGTGTACCATAATAAACTCACACACCCCTTCCCTAAGATGGTACATTATAAATTGTAACAAGGAATTATTTATTTCTTCCCCATTCTCAGGGTGTGCATGTGACCAATTACTTGCCTGACTCCTAATTATAAGCAGTTAGAGGTGAAGATTACCCTTGCTCAAATAATAAAAACAATTTGGTTTGGTAGAGCAAAGTAAAGCCACTGACAAAACACCTCCAGTTATCCTGTTTAGTCCATTACAAAAATGATATTATACCAACTGAGCTAGACACAGCTTTTCAATGGCATATAAAGGCAGACTCTGAGAATTTTTCCTGGGAAATAGCAATGTTGGTTATTTTTTCACCGTTTTCGTTCTTTGTTTTCAAATATGTAAAAAATACATCAGTAAATGATAGGCGGTTGGACCTTTGACATGATATGTAATATTGTCCTCATAACAAATGAGAGTTTGCACGTAATCTCCATAAACCAAGTTTGGTTCCAATTTAACTTTTGTCAATTGTGGTCAATTTTACATTTTCAGCATTTATATATGAAAAACTCGTCTGATGCTGATCCGCTCGGAAAAGCGATGAACAGACCGTCCCAACCTAAGACCTATAGAGAATATCTTCGCGTCTCTGCCAAAACCCTGCTTGTAGCTCAGTCGGTAAGAGCGACGTGCTA